>JAFBJQ010004967.1:46966-94365 GCA_016785345.1 Trinectes maculatus
GTTGAAATACGACGTTGAAAACAATTAAGGGTCGGTATGTAGGAGCCTGAATGCATTTGTAAATGTATGTTTAATTCTTAGCTTGCAGATGGAAAAAATATTTGCATGAAGATTTCTGTGGTATATTTATTTAGGATTCGATTTAAATTGCATTGCATGTAATGATGTTTAATTTTTAATAGCGAACAAAATTCTGTTAGGTTGGTATTTGTAGGAGTGGTCAGTTGACGTTTTTTTGGTTGACATTTTTAACTCTCACAAGAGTTAAAAATGTTTCGGAAGTGGATTGGAGTGGAGCGACAATAGTTTTTTGACCTCTCTAACATGCTGGATGGTTGGCTACATAAACTGCAGCCTCTGTGTGTGTGTGTGTGTGTGTGTGTGTGTGTGTGTGTGTGTGTGTGTGTGTGTGTGTGTGTGTGTGTGTGTGTGTGTGTTTTGTAAATGTGGGACACCATATGTGCGGGTTTTGGTACAACCCCATCTCATTCAGCCACCTTTATTGATGTTTCTACAACAAACAAATCATAATTTTGGTAAATATCAGTAAAGCCTGTTTATGAATTTGAAATAACAGATGTGATGATAATTTGTATTCAAGTATTATATTAGAATAATATGTAGTGGTTTTTTTACACATGTTGATTAGATAACATTGGTTGATTAACTGAATTCATTAGGCTCTGGGAACCCGAAATGACGTTTTCCTCTTTATTCTGACATGTCTTTATCTAGCTACACTTCAAATTAAAGTATTAGAGCAGAGAGGATTATAGTATGTTCAGAGAATTTGTACTTTACATTCAGAACTCTGGAACTGTGGGACCACACCTGAATTACAGATTACCTTGTGTTCCCACTGTGGGCTGATGGTGATCACTGACAGTGATCACAGTGAACCTCCTATCACCACATAACAACAAACATGTGGTGTGAACACAAGTAAATAACACAACACACTCAATACAGTCAGAGCTGTGATCCACACAGAGGGATCAGCAGCAGCAGCAGCAAATCCCCACCACCACCATGCATCCTCCCCCACAACACAAAGGAATCTTTGGTTTATTACAAGCACCAGACACATACACACACACACACACTGACATAGTTCTCTTATGGGGGACATACATGTTAAATTTCTTCTAACTCGTAACAGAAGGTTTTATTTGGGTCATTTGAGTCCAAGGTTTTTGTCCCAAATTGAATAATTGGGGACCTACTGAAAATCTCCCTCTCTCTCTCTCTCTCTCACACACACACACACACACACACACACACACACACACACACACACACACACACACAGAGAGAGAGAGGGGGGGGGGAGAGCGATGGGCTGAATAAATGCTAAAACAAATTAACAAACAAGGCCCCTATCGTGTGGAGAAGCCCCCCTCCAGACTTCCTTCCACTGCCAGATCACAGCCGCCCTTTCTTCTCCGCGTTCACGGCATCCCAGTGGCTTTGCATACCCCCACCCCCTTACGGCCCGTTACCTGGCTCTCCGTCTGAAAAGCATAGCTGGGTCCCCGGGTCGGTATCGATGATAGTGTTGTCGTGCAGCTGCAGAGAGCTCGGAGCATCTCGATGGATTCAGCTGCGGCTCCTACCCGGTACAGATTAGGCCATTGGTACCGGAGCAGGCCCGCTAAACCGACACGGATCCTGGAAAACCAAATCCGGATCTGATCACTAAATCCTCCACCCCCCTTTTCTCTATGCACACACATACACACACAACTTCACCGTTTAATCTGCTGACTGCGAGACTGTGCAGATAGAGTAGAAAAAAAAAAGATGCAGCGATGTGTCCGCACTTTCAAAATAAAAGCGTTTGGGACGGACTCAGAGAAAAAAACAAGTATATTATTTTGAAACTAAAGTAAAGCAAACACGCTTTATTTTTATTTTATTAACATGAAATGTTGACATCAGTTAAATTCTACGAAATAAATGCAGATTCTTATGTTAATTCTATTACTGGGCATAGATTTCTCCACATCTCTCCACGTAATACCTAATTGTAAAGATGTATCCGGTGTGGGGTCCGCTTCACTGTTGGTAACTTGATAAAGCGGGGGGAACGCTAGCTGAATGTGACGTCATCGTGTGACGCCGTCAGAAAGGCATCCAGAGAAAAATCAGTCTGGTTCCTTACTCCATCTTTCTCCACACAAACACACACACACACACACACACACGCACACACACACACACACACACACACACACACACACACCATTTCTTGTCACTTTGATCTACAAACTGTAGACTTATGTACACACACATCCCTTATTTATTATCTTATGAATGTATGAATCTAGACTGTCATTATTTTAAAGTTTACGTTTTAAAATAAAGTTTAAACACTGTGGTTCCCAACTTGAGATTCCTTACTAAGGAAAAGGTTACGTGTTCTGTAACCCTTAAACAAGGTTTCATAAAAAACAAAGGTGAGAATAAATGTTTCAAAAGGACAACAAAAAATAAATTGTTTTTACACAGCACACTAACACTTGACACAGATATGCTGACCTTAACCACCGCAACGTAATGCCTAGCACGACCATTACCTAAGCCTAGATTTAATCCTAACACTAAAACCAAGTCTTAATTCCGAAATAGCCCTCTGAATTTGTGTGGACCAGCTAAAATGGCCTCACAGTGATTGGTTCGCACAACTTGATAAAGACAATACTCCCCACTCACAGACATGCTGAATACCATGCAGGTGTTGCATGGTAACTTTGTTTAGAACCACTGTTTCGTGGCACCTTTAGACCTAGTTTCTACCAACAACATAAAAAAGGTCCATTGTGCATTTCCCAGTACACTATTCCAGCCATATCATTTAAGGTTTCTTAAAAATTGTACCGGTATATTATATAGTATTAAGACTGTCATGTATATGTATGTATACATAGAGTAAGATTATTGTAGGATGTTTACAGTACAGCTACAATGCACTGCCTCACAAACAGCATGCAGACCAAACTTATAGAAAAATGGTCATATAAATCTATAATAAGGTTAATTATGTCAACAGATAACGACACAGAAACCTGATCAACCTCAGTCTGAGTCAGTGTGTGTGCAGCGGGCTGCAGCTCCAGCTCTAAATTTAGAGGTTTAAATCCTCTAATCAGTAAAGTGGTGCCTTTGTTAAGGAGGCAAGGCCGGCTGCTCCTGCTCAGTGCCCTATTCCTCTCCTCCGCCATGTGGTTAAAAACAGAGCGTGGTGTGAAGCCACATGCAGTCATGTCCAAAAACATTGCTTGGCTTTCTATCAGCAGTTGTCATTTTGATTTTCCCATCTGCATTATTCAATAAATATTTAGAAACATTCCATGCTTTATGAGGGTGAAGCGTAATGGCTGGCCAAGATCTATATGTAAAATCATATTGGAAAAGGATGCTGAAAAACATGTTTATCCATTTGTCACTTCCTTACTTGTCTTCTGTGATCCCTTGTTGTCAGGTGATTTCAGCCTCCAGCTAATCCAAAATGCTGCTGTGGAAGTAGCTACTGACAGGAACCAGAAAAGGAGATCACATAACTCCTGTGTTAGTCTTTACACTACTTGTCATAAAATGCAGATCCCGTAGACTGGTCTGGCGCTAATTGCTTAGAAGATGCAGAAAATACAAACAAGAAACAGCAATGCAGATATACGTATGTATCGGCGTTTAGGACATGATTGTTTTGCAACAATCAGAAAACTGGGTTTTATTTCCCTGGTTGTGGGTCATAGTTGTAAAAGACTTGTATTGGAAGTATTACAACACAATGAAGACAATTATTCTTTACTAATTTAAGACATTCATTGTTATTATTTGAATATTGCTTGTAGCCGTTGCCCTGGCTGGTTGTAAATTCTGTTTTCTGCATAAAGGCCAGCACATCTGATGCATCACTTATTGTAACAAAGTATTTTTTGTTGCCAGGCAGATCTATCACAGAAACATACACAGGTTTGTTGCCGCCTGTCACATTGCAAGTTGTCACATTGCATGACTATGATAAAAAAAATGTAGTTGGTTAGTATCCAGTGAATCCAGGTGATTGTGTTCTGCAAATACCCTGTTGGCACATCCACATACAAACACATATCAAAGGAGACCTAAGGGATGACTATATTCCAAAATTTACATTAGTGCTTATTCAAAATCAAATGAAGAGACACTGACAGTAACAGTTATCATTAAGTAATGAGGCATGATATTAATTGCATAAATACACACACTAACTGAAAAAAATATAAACATGCACAACACCTGTACTGTTTAGAAATACAATCACTTTTATTTAAATTATTTCTATTAAAAAATAGAGGTTATTTGTTTTTTTTCAATATAGTAGAATGACTGCCTTTGCAGCACAAAGAAAGGAATTGTGAGACTACTCAAAAGGTACTCTCCAATGACAAATCCTATGAGTGTACGTCATTTTAGTGCCTTCATCCTCTAAACCAGTGTGCCGATTTAAACGTGGCCCAGTCAGGCCAGGTTAATGCTGCAGGATCAGTCAAACAAGATTACTCTGTTCGCTGTTGGCCCAAATGCCAGGACAAGAAGCTCTGAGTGCTTGAGAATATAGAGTTTACAGGGAGACAAAGACAGGATACTGGTAATTAGGAAGGAACTGGTCAGGCTCTTAAAAAAGAACAGTGAAGAAATTAATACATTTTTATACAACAGGGTACAGTTTATTAGGATAACAGAAATATTAATGAAGGGAAGACACTGTGGGCTGTCTGCAGTCTGTGTAAGAGTAAATACTGAACAAAATGAAATGATTTATAACAATAGTCAAGTCTTTATTGTCATTCACACTGCATTATTTTTTCCAGGAAATTCAATTTTCTCGTTATTATTATTGTTGTTATTATTATTATTGTTATCATTATTATTTCAGTGCATCCTTTTTGGTCTCCAAATAACATATTTCTATTCAATTTTTTAAATGTATATTTTTTTAAATGTATAATTTATTATACATATTAATAATTATTTATGGGATCTCAACAACATAAAAAGAATAGATTCAGAGCTCAAAATCCAGACTTCCAGATTATTGTACATGTTGTATCATGCATGACTGATGATAACAGTGTAATATACTTACGTTAATTGTTTTTTACGTTTTCAGTCAGCGTTTTTGACCATCCCCTCTTTTAACAGTTTTTATGTTTGTTTCTGTTTTCTTAAAAAAATGTTTTTTTCTCACCAGAGACATTGATATTATAATTTCTTTTCAGCATGAGAAATACAATGTGTGGCGTGAGACTTGAGAGCCCTGTGATCTATGATGTATGAAAGTATTGGGCAAAATCTTTGTTGTAGTCAGAACGTGAGGACATTCTCTATCTGTAATGTGAAAATGGTGACCCTCGGGCATCAGGGGGCAGAGCGATTGACTGAAATCTATTCAAAAATAGAAATACAATTTCTTAAAAATTAAATGAGTGTTATTTTCGCAAAGCATTTACTGTAGTTAGGCCATGAGGACACCCACTATCTGTCATGTGAATATGGTGCCCGTCGGGTGTAAGGGGGCGGGGCTATTGATTGATATGTATGATTAATATTCTCAAATATTAATATAAAACCTTAAAATTTTAAAAATGAATTAATTTTGCAAAGTGAGTGCTGTAGTAGCCCATGGGGCGACCCCTTTTTAGCTTTCAGTTGAATCTGGTGATTAATAGGTACAATTAATCAGAATAAATATTAATAATAATAAATGAAAATCATAGCTTGATTTATTCATGATAATAAACGAATGTAGTATGACCACCGTGTAATGTTTATTAATTGTATTGGTTTTTGAAGTTGATAGAGTAAGATACAATGAGTTTTTTAAAAAAAATTCAAACACGCACTTTCTTGTACTGCAACTTGCAGACGGTTCCTTAGCTTGTGTGTCATGTCGGCTGAACAGCGGTGGCCGGTTGAAACGTATTAGACACTGTTACGTTTCGTAAGCACGGCAAAGTGGACATCGGGGTAAAACCACGGCTGTAGTTTGTCCGCTACCTTACGGGGATTCTTTTGAGCCGTCAACTGTTATTTTACACCTTTGCATTGCGGAGCTATTGAGCCGAATAGTCCGAATCTGTGAATATATTTCTATCCTTTCCTAAGTGAGTTTCACTTTGTGAGTACCCTGCCAGTTAGGTAGCTAACTCGAGAGGATGGCAGCAATGCAACGCCTTAGAAGAAGAATGTAGCTTTGCGCTAATCAAGCAGACGATGTGGACTGTAGAAAGACGTCATGAGTGCAAGTAAGTACTGCAACACAACACAACACAATGCAAACAAACAAACAAGACAATGGTTTGTACGTTATACGAGTCTGATACTGGATAGCTAGTTTAAAAAGCGACCAAAATATTTATAGTAGTCAATTGGCTGCGATGGCCGAGTGGTTAAGGCGTTGGACTTGAAATCCAATGGGATCTTCCCGCGCAGGTTCGAACCCTGCTCGCAGCGATATTTTTATCTCATTGTATGTTCCTGTCGCTTAATAAATAAGTGACTTCCCTTGTGTTTTACAAATATTCCCCTGTGAAAAAAGGAGGTCTTTCCAAAACAAACGTATTGTTTGACAAAAACAATAAATTTGAAACAGAACAGCACATTTCAAAATTCTTATAATGCCAAAACAACGTGTTAATTTAACAGTTAGAACTTAAAGTGACAAATGAAAGACATTTGTTTGAAAGTTTATGAATTTATTACCAAAAAAATGTAAAAGAGAGAAAAGGCACCGCTGGGATTCGAACCCAGGATCTCCTGTTTACTAGACAGGCGCTTTAACCAACTAAGCCACGGCGCCGTGTGGCGACATGAAGTTGACATAAAGGTTTCTATATGTGTGTATTACATGTGACATCCTTAATGTTTTTGCCAGTTTTCTCCAACTTTATGTCAATCAGCCGTAAACATGCGTAGTAGAAAAAAAATCACTGAAATATATAGATAGTCAATTTATTAATGATATATATATATATATTTTTTTGTTTGTTTTTTTTGTTTTTTTTAGGCAGCAGCTTAGGCATGCAGTGATAAGAGCTCTGGATGCCTTGTTGTGCCTTGTGTGTTTTGACCTTTATTGGCAGGGCTACCGGCTGACAGCTAGAAGATAGGGGGAGAAAGGAATGGAAAGGGGGAGGGGAGAGAAAGATAGATGGAGATGGGGTTGGGGGTGAGAGACAAAAGGACAACAACAACAGTAACAAGAACAGCAACAACAACAACAACTATGGTAACGACAATAACCAAAACTACAATAACTATAACGGTAGCAACAACAATATGTACAATTACATACCACGTCTGAGAATTATTCAAGTACAGTCAGTAAATGTTAAATTGAAATTTAAGAACAGTCTGACATGAGTGGAACACAGGGTACCTAGATGAACCGGACGAAGAGTGGGAAACAGGGATGTCAGCAATAATGGCAGTAATAGTTACAGCAATTATAACAATAATAACATAGGCTTAGCAATAATTACTACTATCAAAGGATTTTATGGTTATTTCAATATTACACAGGAGAACTGAGAAAACAAAATGGCAAGTAGATGTGAGCTTTGTTGTGATAATTCTAAACATTGTGTATGTGTGTGTGTGTGTGTGTGTGTGTGTGTGTGTGTGTGTGTGTATGTGTGTGTGTGTGTGTGTGCGTGTGTGTGTGTGACGTTTGTCATCAGAAGTGGTTGAATGCAGTTGATCTTGATGTGGGGAGAGACACCCCACCACCCCGGCCCAACAGCCGGCGGGTCAGGACCCAGGCCACCAGAACCACCAACAACTCCCAGAGCACAGAGAGCCCACGGCCATGTGCCCCAGCAATAGTCACGAGCCCAAACCCAGGGAGGACCAGCGGGAGGATGCAGGGCCACAGCCCCCCCAAGACGCGGGGCCACGGAACGACGGAGGCCGGAGCCCCAAACACCCACCCCAGCACAGACCGACCCGCAGCCCCAGGGCCCCGCTGGCCAGAGAGCCGACCAAACCCCCAGCATTGGATCCACCCCGCGGCGAGGTGACCAAAGCAGCGAGATCCCACACCCCAGCATCCCTATGTTATAAAGTTAATTATACGTTCACATTCTGTGAGTTGGTTTTTTGCACAGGCAGACATTTTCTCCATGGAGATGTGATCTAACAGGAGGTTTTTGTAAAGTGTTGTGTTTAGGTTCTTTTTTGATTTCCAGTTGATGAAAATTGCTTTATTGGCGATGCTTAAGGCCACAAGAAGCGCATAGGATTTATTTATTTCCATATCAATATAAGTTAGAACACCCAGTAAACACAGTGAGGGGGAGACGAATATGGGGTATCCTAAGTATGTTGATAGGTCTAAAATTATATTTATAATTAAAAATATGAATTTACTTTATACATTATGATGTGTGTGTGTGCGTGTGTGTGTGTGTGTCTGTGTGTCTGTGTGTCTGTGTGTATACGTGTGTGTATGCGTGTGTGCGTGTGTGTGTATATACACACACGCAAGGAAGTCAGTAGCATGTGTGTTGCAGAGGAGGGGTGCTCCTCAAAAGAAGTGCTGTGTGGAAAAAATGACTGCGGTTCCTTAAATAAATGCTGCTTTCTGGCATTCAGTCTACACAGTGTTTCCATGACAACCTGCACATTTGAGTGAGGGTGGTGTGGGCTGGGCTGAGTTAGCACATAGCCTACAACCAGCAGCATGATTAAACAGGATCTGTGCACCACTTATTAGACCCCCCACCCCTCCACCCACCCCGCCCCGCCGCACCCCCGGTTTCTTTTTCGTTGAAAATATCTCTCTTTACCAGAAGTGTGCTGTGTTCATTGAGTCCAGCTGTGAAGCTGGTGGAAGAATGTGCCCAGGGTCAAGCCTTGTCTTGTCCTGAACATCCTGGAGGACAAAGCTTTCATTACTTTACAAGGCATGATGGGAAACGGCAGAGGAAAGTTGATTGAGGCTGAAGGGGCATGTATGTCATACGGTGATGAGTGAATCACTTTCAGGGATGTGTGTGTAAGCCTTTATTCATGGAGTTTGCTAAAGACTAGTGTCCTCTCGTATTAAGGTAGTAAACATGTTGCCAGTTTCGCTATGAGAAAGCAGTCGATTTTTGATTTGGGCTTATGTTCTTGGTCCTGTTAGAAATTAATGGAGCATAAAAAACCTTTGCTGTTTTAGGGATGCGCTGTAAACCATATTAAAACTGCAGTTGATAACATATTAAACAGAAGAAATTTTAATTCACATAATAAAATAATAAAAACAGCATTATAAAATCACTGTCTCTACGTTATGATGTATATATTCATTATAATATTATATTATGATATTATTATTACTTTCAGCAGTATATGTGCAGTTGGCTTATTTTAAACCCAATGGGTCAAAGCGCACCAGCCATCCAGACGCTTGCCACTCCATTTTTCAAACACGGATTTGTGTTTCTTGCAAGACATTGACTAGGAATCAGCAAATTGTTATCAAGGTTCTAGGCGATGAGGGTGCAACACTGACTCAAGTCTCATGGGTGGTGCTAAAGTGGTCAAAGGAGACAGTGAGTCACCACACTCATCTGCAGGTAGGACAGGGTAGAGTGGGGTAATATATATATGTGTGTGTGTGTGTGTGTGTGTATATATATATATATATATATATATATATTACTTTGTTTGACTACTTACTTTGTTTGAAAAGTTTGGTTAGATGAGTAAGTTTGCACCAGGACCTTTTTTTTATCACATTGTCGCAGCATTCTCAATAGTCCAATGGATGGAGGAAAAGGAAAATTTACTTTCCTTAGCACATTCATGGTTGTGTGCTACATTAAATTAAAAGGTCATAAACATAATGCATTTAGTTAAGCAAGATGAACATAACAAGATGAACATAACTGATAGCGCAAGGTTAATCCACTGTCAGTACCATTACATCTCTCTTGTGTTGTTCATTTGTGTTCATTTGTGAACACACCAAGATCCAAGGAAACACTGGGTGGATCTGGGTTAGATATTATCTGTAAATTCACTATGGGGCTTATCTGGATTTATTTGTTTGGTCTCGTTTAACAAAGGTTCCGCAGTACTACTAACATTATGTAACCATGTAAGTCAAGACATTTTGTTAATACAAGTGTATTCATGAATGCTGACTGTACATTTGGTCTGGTTCACCCCAACCTCACCCACTTACTCACTCAGGCAACCACAGGCCAAACAGTTTTCCATTCCTTGCTCACTGGAACTTTCTACACAATGAACTGTGGTCAGTGCCTGTTACACTCCATTCTCAATAATATGTGGTTCAAAATCACTTTTACAATTTCATATAACAAAAATAACTATTAAACACCATAATCTGGATTTAGCAAAGTACAGAGCGATAAAGTCTATAACATCTCTCAGGTGCTTTGCAATTTATTCATTTTTGGAACATTTGGAAATGCAGATTTCCCTGACTGCATTAAGGTGCGGGTGGTATCATGTCACTTCACGTCACAGCAGAAAAGGATGTGAAAACAGGAAGTGAATCAATGGACAGAGATAGTCACAATTCCTCACCCAATCTAACAGAGAAAAAGAAAGTTTGTTTCTGATATCTTGAAGTATGTTGGAAAAATTAGTCACATCAAATGGAATTGTACTGCGGTAGTATATACAGCAACATTGTCATGGTCCGGTCCTGGTTTTACATCCCTCCTGCCAGTACTTTTCCACTTACCTGCTTGCCACTCCCACCTCATCAGTGCAACTACTTCACCTATGTTTCCTCACCTGATCACCTGCCTGCCACTCCCACCTCATCAGTGCAGCCACCTTCACCTGATCACCTACATGCCCAATATATACAGTATATACCCACTCATTTCATTCATTCTCTGCTAGGTTGTCTTTAGCCCCATGCAAAACTCTCTCTCGTTTGTCTCCTGACTGCTTCCCTGGTTTTGACCAGAACTGCATTCTGTCCCATGAACCTCTGTCTGCTTGTCCCTTGCCTGGCTCCTGTTTGCCTGGATTCCCTTCTCGAGGGGTTAAACTGGAAAGTTGGATTGTTTTGCCTGGCTCTGTTGGTGGACTCGTATCTTTATATGGCCTTGCTTGTCACAGGGAGATAGTAACAGAGAACTGTGATTCTTCATTCATCTGCTGTGTGATTTTTGCTGTACTCTCTGCTGAATAAACTGTTGAACTGTGCTTGCTCTGGTCTCAGTCTGTGCTGTACTTGGGTTCAACCTCACACCCATTACAAATGGCCAAGTTTGAACTAATCAACAAAGTTTATTTATTTGTCAAGCCGTTCTTAGGTTTGCTGTAGATGTAGAACAAATACATTTCTGTTACACATAGATAAAAAGATTGTGTGTAATCAGAACACATCGAACTCTATCTTCCTGACTTATTTATTTTTATTTACATTAAAACTGTTAACATATCCTGAATGGCACCCACAATATCACTCATTCACTCACTATTAGGTCTATAAGTCTGGTAACAACTCATGCATTACCCTTTGGGTAAGTCAGTGTGTGTGTAGCAACAGATGAGTCCCATGTTTTTGAAGCCCACACAGAGAAATGAGTGGGTGGTACTGCCAAATTTCCATTTACAGCCATAGATGGAATGTACAAAATCATCTGGGATTGAATGGGTCAGATATATCTGTATATTTTAGGCAACAGTGTCAAAACAAACAGCAGGATAACATGCAGGAAAAAATGAGGAAACAGACGTTCTTATGAATTAACATCCTATGAGCTCATGGCGCCCCCTCTCACTGCTTTTTTTTCCTCCCGTCATTTGTGTCTTTTGGTATCAGTGACAACGTCTTTGGCTTGATAGTAAAGTAACTGCAATATGTGATTTAACAAGGCAGTTAAAGTGCAACAACACTCCACCATAGCCAGTAAAAAATAAAAGTAAATAAAAAATCAATCAATCAAATTTTATTTGTATAGCCCATATTCACAAATTGCAATTTGCCTCATAGGGCAAATAAAGTTACAGAAACAGCGTAGAAAGTACAAAGCACATGGCAGTGTAAGTGGGATCATAATTGTTTATATATATATATATATATCCAAAAGTTATAGATCAAAGGCACCACAGTAGCGACAGTAGCATATCAGATCCAGGAAGCTGTGACTGATCCCTTTCTAATTTCTAACAGTCAGTTGCTTTAATCAGGATTCCTGTGGGTCTGCCAGAGGCCTCTATTCACGTAACATAGGAAAAAGTGTGTTAATTCCCATTCTCTGCCCTGTCGAACAGATGCTTGGTGAGTTGTAAGATAAGGAATGTTGGCATCCACGACCAAATTTGGTGTCAAGAGTGGCTGTATGTTAAAGTACCACAATGTAATAAGTATTTCTGCCCTGGTGGAAAAACGATCAGGAACATGGGATCAAATTAAAAAATGTCAGTTTTATCATAAATCACATTTTGTGCTCATTTTCTGGCCGCATGAGTGTACATGAAGCTATTTCTTGTGTAAACATGGACGATCTGTTAAAACTGTTTTAGTTTAAAGATAACATTTTTACAAAAGCAGGATGTAATAATCTTATATGATTGATTGGGTGATTGCTCAGGATAAATGATAAAAGGAATTAAGGTTAATTAAGGTTCTGTTTCACTGTTAATTTTTTTTATTGTTTGTCATTTGTATTAAAGCATCATTACAACAGGCTGGCTGCTGGTTCAAAAAAATCCTTTTTTGTGTGTATTGGACTTTTGACAAATAATCTCATGTGTTTTTAGCCAGTAATCAGGGGTGGTTTGAGTTTAGGATATATTAAGATCACCAAAAATATACAAAAAGCTAAAAATAAATAACTTTCATGAATGTGAAAATGACATATGTATAAACAATTTATCTGATCCACTAACCACATGTGCTCTGAACGTTTTCTGGGGAAAACAGTATGATGACATCTTGCAGCATTTATCACATTCACGGTCTCAGTGGGGTCAGTGAATAATAAAAGCAAGGCAAGTGCATGCCAGAGGGATGTGTGTGTTTGACTGAGACAAAAAAATTGTTAAGTGACTTTCCATATGCTGTGTCATGTTTCAGGCACAAGAGACAAGGTTGAGAGGGAGAACGAGTGTGTGTGTGTGTGTGTGTGTGTGTGTGTGTGTGTGTGTGTGTGTGTGTGTGTGTGTGTGTGCGTGTGTTTGTGTGTGTGTGTGTTTGGTGAAAAGTGTGTGTGTGTGTGTGTGTGTGTGTGTGTGTGTGTGTGTGTGTGTGCGTGTGTTTGTGTGTGTGTGTGTTTGGTGAAAAGGAAGTCTGTCCAGACAGTGTCAGATGACATCACTGTCTGTAATAACATGTAAGCGTGGGTTGAGCCGGGGCTTACAACCCTGTAGCTCCACACTATAAAAAGACATGACTGCATTCAGTCTGTCAGACTTGAGAAGGAGACTGAGGCTGAAACATCAGACTGAATCATCTGACACACTCTAGCTACAAGGTAAGAATTACCACTACACTTTAATAGAGTGGTGGTATTATATTCACTATTTTACCCATTAAATGTTTATACTCTACACAGTTTCATGCTAAGAGTGATAAATGATAGTATACAAATGCGTGAACTCATGTCAGTTTGTGATGCTACATTTACTAGTTTCTTTAAACATTTCAGTTTGACAACAAACATGCATTTGGATCTTCTAAATATTAAATAATAATAATGGTTATATATATATATATATGTGTGTGTGTGTGTGTGTGCGCGTGTGTGTGTGTGTGTGTGTGTGTATGTGTGTGTGTACATATATATGTACATATACATACATACATGCATACATACATATGTACATGCATACATACATATGTACATACATACATACATACATACATACATACATACATACCTGTATTAACCTGTATAGACCTGTATTAACATGCCAATGCCAAACAAAAAGACTGTTGAAAATGTTTTGGACGGAACATTAATTAAATACGTTATTAGATTAAGGACCGGACACTTATAATCTCTATAACCTGTGTGTGTAGTAATCCAGACAGAGGCTTGGGTCATGGTGTTCCACTTCTATCATGCTGCTGTCCCTCTAGTAACAAGGAAACTATTGATGTGTGCTTTGGAAACCAGTGTCTCCTAGTCTTCTTTAACACACCCACATGAATGCATAATATGTTCAGTATTAGTCACACACTCACACTCACAAATTCACACACACACACACACACCTACACACACACACACACACACACACACACACACACACACACACACACACACACACACACACACACACACACACACACACACACACACACACACAAACATACTTTTAATTGCAACAAATAGCAAAAACAAATGTTTTGCATGTATGTTTCTCATAAACCCTGCCCCTGTTGTGAAATCATTTCCACTACCATTACATCTATGAACTGTTTTCTGGAAGCTGAAAAATATCCTTCTTTCCTAACTATCAGTTTATTACAACAACATCTGGGAACTGGACACAAAATTTCTCCGTAGTGTTGCACAATCCAGTAAAGTCACTCTGCCCCTCTGGATAAGAAACAATAAAGTGTTGGATCCGGTGTTTTCCTCCTGACTCATTTCAGTTCAAATGGGACTATTTTGAACATACAGTACTTCAATAGTTGCAATAGTTCAATAGTTTGGTCCTGACAATAATCATCAAAATATTGCACAAAAATGTATTGTTTACACTCACATGATTGAGGCATTTTACATATTTTTGCAGAGGAGTATTGCTGGCCTAGTGACTGTGTCCATTCAGTGCAATGTAATATGAGATAACGATGCTTGCTTTCACATTTAAGTGTTAAATTCAAGTGTATGTGCTATAAACTGAAGCTTAAACCATAATATGACATCTCTTCTGTCTCCCTCAGGATGTTTTGTGCTTATGTGTTGCTGTTGCTGACCCTGAGCAGAGTGGGCCTAGGCTCTCTGCAGGATAAGCAGACTGACTTTGGCCTGAAGGTCTTTGTCCAGCTGAGCCAGACTTTTGAGGACAAGAATGTGGCCTTCTCTCCATATGGTGCAGCCTCTGTCCTGTCAATGGCTCAGATCGGTGCTGCTGGAAACACCCGCAAGGCCTTAACTACTGCCATGGGCTTCTCTCTGCAAGGTGAGTGATACATATATTTGAAGCAGATGAATGTATACATACATGCATCCAACATGCACCCAAAATGCACATACAGTACATAACAATATAATACTACTAATAATAATAATAATTCCCCTTTTAACCAATAAACAAATACAAAGTACATAAAGAACAGGGAAAACATTTATGTAATAAATATACTTACACAAAAGATTTCTTAACTTTCATAACAAAGTCATATTTCTTCACAAATGGAGTTTGCTTTGGTGTAATATTGGCGTAAGCATGAATCCAACACTCGTCTCCCTTCTCCTGCAGAGCGAGGGATGTCACAGCAGCAGCGTCTCCTGCATCGAGATCTGCTCAGTGAGGAAGGGGTGGAGATAGCCAGCGGGGTGATGGTGGAGAGGAAGATGAGCCTAGAGAAGGGATACCGACGGGCAATGGCCAAGGCCTTTCAGACCCATCCTCACCAGGTGGACTTTACTAAGCCAGACCAAGCAGTCACCATCATCAACGCCTGGGTGTCAGACCACACTGCAGGTAAGCACACCATCCAACCAACAACATTTCATCTGTAGATTGTTTCTTTCTTTTCTGACTATTTTTTATCTTTTCCTCTATAGGGGCCATCCCTGAGTTTTTGGAACCCGGATCCCTGTCTGATGAGACCCGTCTAGTCCTCCTTAATGCTCTTCACTTCCAAGGCCTCTGGAAAGTTCCCTTTGACCCGCGACTGACGCAGGAGAGGATGTTCCATTGTGCCAATGGCAGCAGTGTTCCTGTGCACATGATGAGACTCACAAACTACTTCAACTACGGTACACAGTCCTCGCATTTATCCAACTCTGCCATTTTGTACCAAAAATAAAACAATGATCTGTGATCTGATAATTAGAAAATATTATTCTTTACTCAACAGGTGAGTTTGTAACATCTGAAGGTGTGGACTATGATGTCATCGAGGTCCCGTATGAGGGTGACTCACTGAGCATGCTCCTGGTATCTCCCTTTGAGCCTGAAGTTCCACTGAGTGTGCTCATGACGGATTTGAGTAGTCAGAGGATTCAGCAGTGGAGGGGAATGATGAGGAATGTCAGGAGGCAGCTGGCCATGCCCAGGTGAGGGGCATTCACATGTAGCATCATGGGATGTGTTTAGCCAGTGTGTACATTTGTGTGTGTGTGTGTGCATCTTGACTCTTATGCAACAAAAGCCTTCAGCGATCAAAAAATACAGAGGACTTTTGTGTGTTTTTGCAGGTTCACTCTGAACTCTGAGGTGAATCTGAAGACAACTCTAACTAAAATGGGTCTTGGAGACATGTTCAACCTGGCTAGTGCCGACTTCACACGCATCACTGGTAAGTTATGTTTTCTCATCTTCAAAACACTTAATGCACATTTATTCATCATTAACTAACTGCGCAAGCAAAATAAGTGAATTCTTGACACTTTATAGTGGGAAGCCTTTTTTGAGTTGGAAAGATTGATTTTTAGCAAAATATGGATGTAAGTAAAATATGTGGAGTTTAGAGTTTTTAGATAAAAAATAAATAATTATTAGGTAAATGTGCTGATGGTCACTCAGGATACAATATCAACTGCTTTATAATAACTATTTATATTTTATGTTTTATTGTTAATTCTTTTGTGTTTGTGTTTGTGCCCTGCAGCTGACGAAAAGTTATGTGTGTCGAAGGTCCTTCAGAATGTGAAGATTATGGTGAATGAGCGAGGAACCAAGGGAGCAGCAGCAACAGGTAGACACACACAAGCAGATATGAGTCAGGGGCCAGGTTCTATTCAGCTAATATCCTTTTTTCCCCTGTCTCCGTCCTCTAGCTGCTGTCATGTTTTCTCGTATGGCAGTGGAGGAGATCACTCTGGATAGACCCTTCCTCTTCCTCATACAGCACAAACACACAGGTAACCCCCCCCCCCCTCATGTTTATAATCCCATATGATTATTATCCGTGATACAGACAAGGTTTCACTCTTTCCCCTCGCTGTGTCCAGGTGCTGTTCTGTTCATGGGCCAGTTCAACAAGCCACAGCAACATTAGTTCTCTGCAGACCTGCCTTCATTCAGCAACAAAGACAACCACACGGGACCACCGTGATTCTCCTGACTGTTTATGACTCTGTAGACTTCAAAGTTTATTTTTAATATGCTTAATACAGGAACACTGGGACAAAGGGATTTTGTAGGACAGACATTACAAACAGGACTGTCTGGAAACATGGTTGCTGTTTATTTATTTCTCTGAATGTGGTTGATACATGAAGGACAGTTTATGAATGGGGCAGTAGCTTCTTGTTGTTTGACACAACAGACACTGATGCACTTCAAACAGAGAGCTGTTGCTGCAGACACACTGATCGCTGCATTATTACAAAAAAGATGTATGTTTTATCTATTTTTCATTTTTACATTGTTGATTTTTGATATTCTCTGTTTGCATTGTTGTCAAGTTGCATTTGTATTTTTACAGAAACTATATTTATTAAAATTAAAATTATATGTTTTTACAAAATTGCAGTGTGTGTGGTCACGGTGGGGTTCAGCAGATCTGTGACAAGTCAACACTGACCTCTTGTGTCTGAAGCACATACGTCATGACTTCTCGATGAAATGCAGTATATAACTTGACTACTTTACATGTAGTAAGCTCTCAGTACATTACAAAGATACATCAGGTACATTATTGGTAACTTATTTTTCAAACAGACTATTACCTGTCTGTACTAATCCCATGAAAGAATGGAGTTAATTAAATGTGTTAACATGAGTCCATACTTTAGAATGCTGATAAATGGTATTCATTGGTTGTATCAGGAGTAAATTCTTTTAAAGTTGTATTCAAAACCCAGTTAATGTGTTCAAATTGTGTTAATACATGCTTTTCTTGTGCCCACCCTTTAACTGAAACAGAAACCACACTGTTCCAGTTCACATCCAAGTTATTTTAGAAAAGCACTTTTCCTTAATCTTTTCTGTAAGGTGCTTCCTGATGAAAGAGTTATTACATTTCCTGTCTAGAAAAGGAGTACCCTCAATTGACAGTGAGGGCAGTTGTGGTTGTATTGTTTGGTGTGTCAATATATTTTTGGTCAGAAACATAAATTCTCGGGGTAGTGTGTTGCGTAGTTTAGTGAAGTCTAATATAGATGGTTTAAACAGAATTGTTCATAATCTAGTAGGTTGCCATTATTGTCCATTAAATCACTGATGGACCATCTATTCTTCTCAAACCAGTCTCTATAGAATAAGGATTTCTTGCGATGCAGTATATATCGATTGTTCCAAATTATGGTAGTGTGTGGTGAGAAATTGTGCACATATATCATTTTCCAGTATAATAACATTTGTTTATAGAACTCTGATAACGGCACCGGGATCTTGGTAATAAATTGGTAAAGTCAAAGATAAGCAGAAGCTTTAAGCCACCAACTTTGTAGAGTAAGTGGTTAGGAATACGTGGCATCCATTGCACTTCTGTCCATCCCTGGGAGTGGGATCCCTCACATGAGTCTCTCCTGGAGGTTTCTGCGTTTTTTTCCCCTGTTAAAAGGGGTTTTTTTTGGCAGTTTTTCCTCATCCTTGTTGAGGGTGTAAGGTCAGAGGATGTCATACCCTGTACTCTTTGTTAAAGCCCTATGAGGCAAATTGCAATTTGTGAATATGGGCTATACAAATAAAATTGAATTTGAATTTGAATACAATACCAGAAAGAGCTATGATGCTTGAGCCAACATTATAGCCAGTTAACTTTAGGTGTTCCATTGAGACAATCTATATCAATCATTTTCAGCCCTCCATCACTCGTTTCTCTCACCATACGGCCTTTCTTCCTATAATGTTTCTCCAGATTAAGTTTAGTTTATTTGTTTATAGATTTCATCAGTTGATTTGAAATGGCAATGGAGTACATTGGGTACATACACCTCGATAAACTTTCCATTTTAGTCAGGTATATCTATCTATCTATGGAGCCATATGTTTAGTTTTATGTTCCTGGATTTACTTATTTTCGATGTTTTGTGAGGTGAATAAACAAGTATTTTACTTCTGATTTAATAGAAATGCAGTTCTCTATCTTAATAGGTTAAAATAAGAGATGTGTCGTCACCGGGGAGGCGGAAGTGACGCCGGGATGTGAGTGCAGTGTGCGCACGCGCGTCAGACACAGACCTGCTCAGTAGTACAGTGTCTGATACAGACATGGATCGTCGGGCTTAGTTGCGGTGTGTGCGTGTCTACGTCGAACTGGACAGGACAAGAGTAGTGTTCGTCTGCCCCGTCGGAGTGACCCCCAAACAGAACCCGACGAAATGGTAAGTTACTGTGGCTTAGTCGGTCCCAAAAAGGGAGGGATTACCTGCTAAGCTAATGCTAGCAAGGTGTGTGGTTTCAGGAAGTGTCCACCTGCGCTACCTTCACCTGGCTTCTGATAGCATAGCCTGTTAGCTAGCAGGCCTACAATCGCATACGGTACGAAACAGTCCTGTCTCTGATGATGGCTTTGAGCTCTTGGTGTAATTCAGATTTTAATGCAATGACAGGCAGTTGTTTCAATCTTAATCATGAAAGACAGAGACAACTTAAGGTTTCAAAAATTGTCGAGCTTCCTCGATTTTAGCTTTAGTCACGTAAATGAATGTAAAAAAATAATTGCTGTTTGGCTTCCTGTTTCTAATGTCTTAAGAAACTACCACATTGATGAAAGTATTATAATTACATTAAATTATTATACACCAAAACTGGTTATTACACAAATAAAAACTTGAGCCCATATCCCCCTGTATCATATGTATAATTCCAATACGTGGTTAGAGATGTGTGCCATATGGTAAATATAATGTGGTTTCAGAAAGTATCCCGATCATTTTGGCAACGTTTTTATTGTTATTTATCAGTTGTAGAAGTATTAAGGCCATTAATGTGGTGCTTTAGAGAACCTTGATTGTCATTGTTTGCCTAGTTAGACCAAAGATGATGCAGTACAGTGTTTTAGAATGGTACATGCTTCCTTCTTTTAAATGGGATTGTTCATTCTACTCGACAACTCTGTAAATGACAAAGAATACCAGCATGACACTTTTATAATCACACAGCTGTGACTGGCAAAAACACAATAAGCACAGGCCAACACCGATCAAAAATGTGTAAGAACAGTATGAACAAAAAAATGTGTTCCCTCAGGTTGTCACCTTGTTTATTGTTGGTAGCACTGCAAGTGCCTGAACCTGCACCCAGAGGGCAGTACAGTGAAGGATACGTTGAGCTGGTTTGTGACATCTTGTACTATTGTACCAGCAGTATGTGTGATGATCTTACGATTGAGCTTTGAGAAGCGGCATGTTCTGTTATATTGGCAGCAGAGTGGTTTATATGTGAATGTGTGATTAGCCTGTGTTTGACAGAGAGTGTGTTGGAGAAACAGGTGGAGTAGCAGTTTCCAGATGACAGATTGACTCCTTTGAATGCTCTTTGTATGCTGGTCAAAGCTGAGTTTGTTCAGTTTGACATATTGAACCAGTCGTGTAATTGACAAAGGTGCTGTGCCGGAGTGACACCCTTGTCTTTTTCTTTTCATAACCATCTTTTTCAGAGATGGTCATGCTCACACCAGTCGGTGAAGTGTTGTGATAATTGTGTCACCTTTCAAAGCATTAATCTGGGCAGACATGAGTGTCAAAGCAATTGCAGAATGAATTTTAAACAGTAAAAGGTTCTGAGTGTGAGTTGATATTAATGGACTGTGTTTGGGTTTACGTCCAGAGATAGTAGTAGTAGATAGACTTCATGCTGCAGAATCCATGCTCCATGCTTTGTCTTTACGTCTTCATTTTCCGCGGTATCCAAGGTATGTAGTTGGGATATTTGTTTATACTAGTGGCAAATTAGTAAGGCATCAAGCTGTTCACTTGGAAATATGCTATTTGTGTGTGTGTGTGTGTGTGTTTAACCCCCTGAATGAACATTCTCAGCTGTAAGAGTGCAGAGATGGACCAAGCCCAGACGGCAAACATGATTCATTCACCACCCACACTGCTAAAACATGCAATTTTTTTATTACAATGTAATGGTGGTTGTTAAATTGGTAACATCAAACATAAGTGTCTACATCTTAGGCAGTGAGCTACACTGGAGAGATGTCAACTAAAACCTGACATTTACCAGAAGCTTGTCACTAGCAACATACAGTAAGTGGCCAACTGGAAGCTAATGCTAAGTGTGGTAGTAATATAGATGGCCCTTGATAAGCTAAGCAAACAAAAACCTGTGTGCTCTTGGGTGTGTTTAAAGATCTTTAACTCACACATTTGTTTTATATTATTATACTCACGTTAAAGCTCAGACTTGGTACTTTCATTTAGCATCCATCATTTAAGTTAAATTAGCTAAAGCTCTGAGTCACAAAAAATGTAGAACTGAAAAAAGTTGGACTTGATGAAAATATTGATATGATATCCAGTACAGTCTGCTGCAGAGCCAATGCTAAACTGTTTATATCTATATGACACCTTTATAGCCCCTTTTTTCTCACATACAATCACATAAAAATCTTTGCGCACAGTCACTGGATCCTAGCTCTCTGGACATAAATAAAAAAAAATAAAGCGGAGGTGGTGGCGAAGAGGCTAAAGAGTCTGGCTTTGGACCAAGAGGCTTTGTACCCAGAGGTCGCCGGTTCGATTCCCAGCTCGGCTGAAAATTTGGGTGATGCGCCACCATCCCCATATGGGACCATTAAAGGTCTTTCTTCTTCTTCTAAATAAACTCTGTACATTGTTACTGGATGCTAGATTTCTGGACGTAAATAAATATATCAGTACAAACTCAACCAGGGCCGTTTACCTGCACAATATTCACATGGCGGTGCAATTTTATTAAAGGCAAATTAAAACCATGGGCAGATATAAACCAGACAGTTTATATCTGCCCAATATCATTTATTTTACTCTAAGCACTATTTATTTCACTGCATTAGACGGAGTTTGTTGCGATTTGATGTGTGACATGCAGTTTCCATGTATACGGCCCTACCCCCTTCCCCCACTCCCTCCTCCGCTACAGCCACACTGTTTCGCTGTATCAGAATTAAAATGATTTACATCCATACACATCGCTTCTACGTCCACAAGCAAAACCTTCCTCCTCTGCACAGAAACAGGAAACCGCCTGAGACTATAGACGAGACTAGACCATTCATTTAGACATGACCGTTTGTGCATACGGGGCATGCGCGAGCCGGCATAAACAAGAAAGTGGCCCAGCGAATCAGGGAGGCAAACGTCGTTTTGTTCGGCCCATCAGCATTTTTAAGTGAGGAGAAATATTAGGGCATGTGACTGTCAGTTTGTTTAAAATTTAAATAACTCTGAATGTCTTCGCTTAGTTTTAGCCTTGGGTGTACCTGTGAAGACCGTGTTTGTAGTTATAAACAAAAGGAGCAGAGAATTCCCAATAAGAGGAAACCAGACATTCCACAAACGCTTGGAAAAGCCAACACAGCTTTGTGGATAGTGCTGAAAAACATCAAACCAGTCAGCCGTGGACAACAACTGTTGGTGACAGAAACAACGGTTCCTAGTGCATTTAGATTAGATGACTGCATATTAATTTTTTTAGACAAGTCCCTCACATTTAATCTGTGATTGATGTTGGTTAATTGTGAGACAAAGATGAAGCTGTAAGAGGTGGAGGTGGTGTTGGGCTGCTTCTGGAAAAAGCTCCATCATCTTTATTTATGATTCTTATAGCAAAATGAATTCAGAAGTCAGCAAAACTTAAATTGTCAGGTTACAAAATTGAAGCATGATTAGATAATCTGCGGTCATCAGTACAAAACACACATTGACACTTCTCAGCGGATACATCAGTGTGATGTAGCCTCGTCTTTATTGTTTTCCTTGTTTTGTTTTTTGTCTTGTCCCATTTGTGTTTAGATGCGATTCATGCTGCTGTTCAGTCGGCAGGGGAAGCTGCGGCTGCAGAAGTGGTACACAGCCACAGCCGAGCGTGACAAGAAGAAGATGGTCAGGGAACTAATGCAGATAGTGCTTGCCCGCAAACCAAAAATGTGCAGTTTCCTAGAATGGAGGGACCTCAAGATTGTCTACAAAAGGTAATAGCACCTTACAGAACACAAATTTGTCCTCAGTCCTGCTGAGGAGCAACACATGTCTTCCAGCGGTGTCCATGTCAGGGACTCTGTGTTGAGGCACTTTATCAATTTAATAAGGTTTATTTTAACAACATCTTCATATAAACAGACACTGGCTTACACAAAGCACATCAGTTTCATCTGGCTATACAGTATAACTGACCACAGTTGTGAATGTTAATTTTATCTGATTAAATATAATTAAGATTATATTAATGGATGGACATTTTCATATTTTGGGTCCAATGTACATTCATTTTTTTATGTTATTCAATAGCATAAAGTATGACTTTGGAGTAGTTTGAGACCAAGTGATGGTTCCAACTCAAAAGACTGCATGAGTCATGCAATTTATAAATAGTAAACTTATTATACGTGTGGAATGATTCCAGCTTTTGTCTCAAATATTTCAAATAAGTTGGCAAAAGTTGGCAAATGTCAACATATTTTTTTTGGCAGAAGAATTAAAATTTTCTCAGTCATTATTGGAAATTTAGACATCCAGTAGCTTGTTACCAAATGAGAAGAACAGACACAAAAACATAAACATATCTGTAAAAACCTTGCGATATAGACGCAAACCATATGTGTGTGTGTGTGTGTGTGTGTGTGTGTGTGTGTGTGTGTGTGTGTGTGTGTTTTTACATAACATTATTTACATTCAAGCTGTAACAAAAGGCAGATAGTGGTTTCCCATTAGTTTTCCTTTCTTAAGTGGCCACGGGATAACTTTGTTAATGCAAAGATAGTTGTGAGACCCAAAAATATCCCTGTGGAGATAAGTGCTATACTTTTATATTACATTTAATGATACCTATCTACATAAAAATAGATGTAGGTAGGCATCATTACGTCTTGTTACAGGTGTAAATGAAAACCGCTTTTCGTCTCCTATGCAGCTCAGATTTAATGTTAGTCAAGAACTCACCAGCCAGTTAAATATATGGCTGCATATGTTTTAGTGGTTTAAAAATCTTTGATGGACCGATTTCCAGGAAGCAAATAAAAATCCTTTTTTGATTTTGGGAAAGCAACACATACTCTGGATTTAGTGCGTCTACTCTGTACAAAAGTTCATCTCCCGTAGACCAACAAAGGTTTCATCTTTTTTTGTGTGGGCTCAGCAGTATTTGATTTTTAGGTGGGTGGATTAGTTGAGGCCATTAATTTAATTTTCACTGTCCTACAACACACACACAGAGTGAGAGATTGACTGGTTGACTCTCTGTGTGTGGGTGGGAAGGTGGGTGATTCGTTGAGGGATTTCCTTCAGTGGATCCTAATCCTTTGTTAAGGACAGATTTTTACAACAGTAGATGTGTGGGCTTTGCAGGGATTCAGAGAAAAATATATCCAGGGTTGCGCCCCAATTAGCTAAGCTATGTTATTGTGTCGATTTGTTGTTTTTGATCATTTTGGGCTTTTAACGCGTGTATTCCTGCAGGTACGCCAGCTTGTATTTCTGTTGTGCAATTGAAGAGCAGGACAACGAGCTGATCACACTGGAAATCATCCACCGCTTCGTAGAACTGCTTGATAAATACTTTGGCAGTGTAAGACATATATCTCTTAATTACTCTATGTTATTGTTTTTATTTTAATCATGCTTTCTGTAGCTGATATCGCAACGGTGAAATTTCCCCACTGTGGAACCAATAAAGGAATATTTTATATTATCCTTTTATTAAGGTCTTCACAAGTCTAATACCCAGTATCTGAACAGATCAATCAATCTGCACTGATCATGATGGAAGTTCTATGTCTAAGGGCCTGATTTACAAAAGATTTGCGTGTGCAACGAGTGCAAACTTGCAGCTGAAGCTGATCTACTAACTGGACGCAACGAGGATTGTGTCCCTCAAATGGGCAAAATAGCAGCAGCAGCCGGTGTGCTATTTGTGCCAACAGTATCAACAAAAACAGTATCATCAAAAAAAAGTCTGTGCAAGAGTTTGTTTGCCAGGACAGATTTTTTTGTCCCAGTCCACCCCTGACTTGCAGACTGCTTTTTCTGTTGCTGCAGTAACTTGATATCCATGTCAGCGTTCTCCAAGGTGAAAATTAGTAACACATGCAAAAACCTAATTTAAATAGAGCGTCTTCACCATGTTTGCACCTGCTATCGATTGCGTAAGCAATCTTAGTAGATAACCCACAACACGCAAACCAACAGGGTGTTGGTTTGCGCCCCAGATACGGGGCGCAAACAATTTTGCGCCCCATATCGGGGATCTCAGTAAATCAGGCCTTATATGAGCAACTTATAATGATAAACAATCAAAGACCAACTGTAGGTGTAATCTTGTTGAATTATGGGTTTATATACCAGGAAGACCTGAATTTCACATAAAGAAATTTTGTTACATACATGACGTGTGTGGTTGTGCAGGTGTGTGAGCTGGACATCATCTTTAACTTTGAGAAAGCTTACTTTATTCTGGACGAGTTTCTGATGGGAGGGGAGATCCAGGACACGTCTAAGAAGAGCGTCCTCAAAGCTATCGAACAAGCAGACCTGCTGCAGGAGGTAACTTAGGCTTTAGCATTTACACCACCTTCACTGTGAAGGATTTTGGTCTGTTGGAGTGCCAGTTAGTAGGTTATATTTATTATAGTATTATCAGTAATATTACAGGGTTTCCCGCACATAGACGATTGTGTGACACAGCACCATACATGCAATTCCAAACGCCACAGATTCGCAAAGAGACAGAGAGACAGTGGTGTAGACGTACACTCGAACCAATTTTCTGTTTAAGCTGCTGCGATTTTGCGCGAGCAATGTTCCATTTAAGCTGCGCGCTTCTGCAAGGGCGCGAACAGTGAGTTGGACCGCAAGTATTAATATTAAAATAATGTACCTGATCCGCCTCCCGACCACTTATTTTGGAAACGTCTTTATTAGCTTTATTGTTGACTCACAACCGCTCAATGTGGAGCAACCGGCGCATCACTGATACATGCACACACACTGACAGCTGATTCACCCGCTCCTCCTCGCCACACACAATGCTATGACCTATCAAAGGAAAACCCAAAACAGTGGAAATTGTTATATTACACTATATATTTTCATTTGTTGAGTTCAGTATTTGTTTTTTGCCACTACAATAGGGCAAAAAGTAAAAACTAAACTTTAACTTCAATTTTTGTGAGTAAATCTCAACATGAAACTTAAGACAGGTCCACCACCCCGGCCACGCCCACTCAGCTACAAATTGCTACCTGGTCTGCGCGAAACCCTGTATTATCTCCCAACTACAACAAGTTGTCATGGTAAAACCCCTCGAGCGTTGTAGCAGGAACTAATCTGTTGCAAAGTTAGGTAAGACTTAAACTTTAATTTTTATCTCAGACAATAACTTTATTTGATTTGATAATGTGCTGCAAAAACTCATAAGGCTGTGAGCTTCACTAACAAGAATGTTGATGTTTGGGTCCTCAGCTCTACCAGTAACCCTGTCAGCTGTGTTGTGAATGATGCATAAAATAAAATGTGTGTTTAAATGGGTACATGCAATGTGTTTTGAGTGGTTGTCAAGTTGCCATTGCATAGCCTAATAGTCTCCTGAGTATTTGCTCAGTTTGGCTTGTTGAACTGATATACAGATAATAAATGTGATGTAGTGAGTCATGTTGAGCCAGCACTATACAAATGTATATGTGTAAATACTGTATGTAAATGTTGACAGAAGGATTATATATGGTGACATAAAATGTTGATGCTTATATATTTGCTATTTGCTGTGCTGCAGGAGGACGAGTCACCCCGGAGCGTGTTGGAGGAGATGGGCTTGGCGTAATACACAGCAGTGTCGTGAGAGACTGTAGATACTAAGATAGAGGGCTAGAGTAGAAGGGACGGGAACAAGTCTGGGGTAGGATATTCTTGGACTGATGGTGTTGGCTTTGTGTGTCTGTGGCTCTGGGGACTGAACAATGTTGAACTGGGTATCAGTCAACAGAAGTTGACAGGCCCTTAAGCTGTGTGTGTCTGCTGTGTGTGTCTGTCTGCGTGTGCCTGAATGTGTGCAAGAGCAATCTTAATGTGGGTTGGAGGAAATGGGTTACACTTCAACTTGTGTGCAACTTGTGTGATATCAAAGGAAGGAGCTTGTGTCCAGCCTCACTGTCAGGAAGTTCAGTTTTAAAACCACTGTGGAAACTGATGTTTGAGTCATAGTGAGGCAGGTTTGTAGTTTGACTGGAGGGACACAGGTTGAACAGTCACACACTAATTAGATTGTGATCACGGTATGTTTAGGGATTAGTGTGGTAAGACATGAAAAATAACTGCCTATTTTTAAAAATGGGGTTCATCTGGATTTATTCTGTATTTTCAACAATTCATTAACTAATTAAAATGATCAAAACCAGCAACATTCCTCAACATGGTCTGACTTCCCCAGCCTGCCTGTGGCTCTCAAATCTATTGCTTCCTACAGGATCAGAAAGTGTGGTCTCACAATAGCTCATAAATGTATATATATTTTTGGGCTTAGGCTTAGTAATTTCCTAAAAACAGATGGATACTATAGTTTTAACAAATGATCCTGTAACTGTAGAAAAAGTGCACCAGTTACTGATGGATTTATATTTAAATGTTTGGGGGCAGCAGGACAGTAGTGTATGTTGGACTTTGTCAAAATAAATTACAGTGTGTGTGCGTATGTGTGTGCATATAGTACTCGTTAGGATCAGCTTATTGTCTGTTTTGATCTGCACATGAGATTTCTCGACAATCAAAGATTATACACTAGAACTTTAAACTGAAATTCTCTTTTACTTTTACTGTCCTGTTTTCATACAAATTGCCGTTATTCCAGTTGACTACGATTATATCACAGCAAGACAAAGTTTCTGACAGCTTTGTGGAGAAAGCAAAAGTTAGCACAACTGAAATGTATGTTACAGTCATCCTTAATGCTGTAAAAGTGCACGAGCACATGGTCACTATGAAAACTAGCCATCAAATTTAAGAGAAGAAGTTGGGCTGACAACAGTCACCTTGATTTACATGTTTTTATTCTGTTACTACTGAATGCTATAAAGTTGTCACCAACATGCATGTCATTTTATTATTTCTTCTTAAAAATCAACTCCTCTTTTTGTGATTGGCGAAGAACTGCATTGTGGAATTGTGAATATTGAACCAAAGATGTCTGAGCCTGAACATGCTTGTTCATATATGAGCCATTCATATGTACAGTAAGTAAAGGGACGCATCAGACGATGCAGAGTTTGTCTTATGCAATTTAACATGGTGCAACCTAGAATCACATGACGCTATGTTCTCCTCCAGGAAACAGGAGCAGGGGTCAATGACTGGATTCAATAAAGTAATGGGGAAATAATTGGACCCCACTGTATCATATGATCCTGTACTTGTTTTTGGTTTGCAGTGTTTTAACTATTCTTTTCCTAATGTGCAGTGTTTTATGTGTTGGTTATCCTAGTTTTGATGTGTGTCAAAAGTTGAGTGCCTGCTGCAAGGCTAATGAAAGTAAAGGAGCACAGAAGGGTCTAAATGCTCTTCCTGAGAAATGTCCCTTTGGGGAAAATAGTCTATAATAAATAATTAGAAGTTTCCTGGAACAGTCTTATTTATGTTCACTCATCTTACGTCTTCAGCTGCAAAAAAGTTAGGATCAGAAAAGTTGCACTTTCTTTACATTATTGTTTTTAGGATTGTTGATCTTAAGTGATTTCTTATTCAGTGACCTTGCAGGAGCCATTTCTGCTGTTTATCACATATGACACTGTGACAGTGCAGTGTCAGTGCTCGTGTAAAAATATTTAATCTAAATTATGGGTAGGTGATAATGGCACTGTCATTCTTCTGAAATCATAAAAGTGTGGAATAAAAATTATTTTCAGCTTTGTCACAATATTCGCTATATATTTGCTATATTGTGCTGTCTCTTTTCCTGTAAGGGTGCTGCTTCCCTCATAGGAAAATCCATTTTGTTGTTTTTTTTGCTCTCAATACAGTTGTAGATTTGGGGGAAGGAAAGATTTCAGATTGGGCAAATGACTGTTTTTCCACTTTTGGAGCTTTGCCATCTTTATCAGAAAGTTGCTTCAAGAGCCTGTGTGATTATTACTGATGGTTATTGCCTCACTCACTGCTGACAGGTCTTCAGTATGTTTACGTCTCTAAGACGTTCTTGATGTTTCATTTGGTTCACCTGCGAACATTTGAACAATCACTTTTTGATTGTGTGTGTGTGTGTGCGTGCACACACACATGAGATCTTCTCTGTAGGTCTTCTCTGTATATCCTGCCTCTTAAATGGTTGTTTACATCCTCAGACGGGGTTGCATTTAGTAGGAATTTGGGGTTAGTAGAGAATGTCACTTGTCTAATGTCACGTGTAGGCAGCAGCAGCTACAAACAATGAAATCTAGTGACTTATGAACTATAAGAAATAAAGTTAAATAAAAGTGATAACTTTTGTTTTCTAAATCTGTCTCAAACTATGTTGTAAGAAACAACAGAACACATCTTAATAAGCATGATCCTCTGCAAAGATGGAACAAATGTTACTGCAGAGTCAATCCAGCTCCAGTTCTGTCAACAAACAACTGCTAATCCTTTGTTTTTACCTCTGCTTCGCCCCGATACTCCACGCTAGCTGTGCATGCAGTGCTAAACTGATGCACAGGAAATAAACGCCACTATCAGATGAACGCACACAGGCTTCATTAGCTGCTTCTGCCTGCTCTCGGCGGACTAATCCTAATGTCACACAGGAGCTGTATTTGTATAAGCCTGATTTAATTGGCTTGTGAGTGCACTGCAGCTTTAAAAGTTGAGCTTTTCGCAACTTTTGCCATATGCACCAGACCGGAACCACATTGTGTTGGCATGACGGACAGAAAATATATGTTCTGATCGGGTGCAAAACGACAACACGTAATTGTTGATGCATGTGTGATTCAAAATAAATTATGTCAGTTCTGAGATGATATTCAATATTATGAGAAATACGTTTAATAAATCAGAATTTGGGACCTTGATGTCAGAATTGAAATATATTTTCTTCCTGTGACCCTGAAGGTATTTTTATGCTTTAAGTACACCATTGTGTATCTGTTTGCTGGCTCAGCCTCTCTGTAGTTTTTAGTCATGATGTAATACCTGCTCACACATTCATGATGTTTCCTTGTAGACATTTGTTGCTACACTCTATTGTTCACACATGAAACAATGAACAAAATACTTTACTTCCTTCTCTTCTCTCAAGCCTGCACACACTTCAACACTAAGACTAAAGTTGTATGATTACTCTCATATGCAATGACTTGTAATGAATGTTCTAATTGTCATTTTCATAAATTAGCTCATGTCTGAGTGAAGATATTGATTTCAAGTTGTTTGGTTCTTTCAAGGGCAGGGGAGAGCAGTGAAGGGCCTTGGTGTAGTAAATCTATCGTGACCCAATGTGTGAATGTAATTTTATAAAGAAATAAACCATTTTAAGCTGAATTAAAGCATTTGTTTCAAGTGTTCACTAAAATAATGATTCTAAATGTTGATATAAACTATATCGCTGCGGTTTGTATGTTAGGAAATCAAAAATGTCATCCACAGCAAAATAAACCATCACCACATGTGACCTTTACCTATGGTGCCATTTGTGAACTGTTTTAAAGGTCACATTTAGGTGCACTAGAGCAGATACAGGAAAACAGAGGCAAATTTTCTTGTTTAGTTTGAGGACACCAACCTTTTTAATAATATTTTCAGTCATGAAAATAAAAACCAATAGCATGATTTGTTTCTGGCACATAGGATAGTAATTATTCCCTCACATTTATAATTAGAAATATTTTCTAAAGGTGACGTTTAATGGAGTATATTTTATATTCTTAATTTCTAGATAAAGCGATGGCTTCATTTTGCATAGCACTCAATTGTAGGAAGTTAACACTGGCAATGTTCCTGTGATTTCATAAACTTTGTAAACAATGTTGTGAAATTGCCTTCATATTCCAAATATGAACACAAATGTGTTATACATGGTCTCAATGTGAAATGTGATGATTATACTTTGTTTTTTTATTGTCAAAAACAAAGTATAAAACATAATTTTGTCTTTGTAAACACAAGTAATGTGCGTATGAGGAAATATTATATAAAACACATAAGTGTTCGCTAAACTGTGGAGACCTTTGTTGAATGTGAGTGCACTGCTATGAAATGTAGCATAGTATAAATGGAGAATTAGCTCATTTGAGGGTTAAAAAGCTGTCCAGCTCTTGAATGGACAACAGAGAGACACGGTGTGTCCCTGAGAAACAAACGATAATCTGCCAATTTATTCAGCAGCTTCTGTTCATTCAGCAGCACTGCCACTGCAGCTAATTGGTCCCACCACGGAGAGGAGGGGGGCGGTAAAAAAAAAAAAAACGTGGGTGGGTGGAGGATGGGTGGTGGATTCTTATGAATGAAACGCAGTCTGGTGACGTAAATTGGGGCGGCGTTTGACGCAGGAGTCACGTGGGTCAGGAGAGGCCGTGGGCGATATATAAAGGAGCTGCAGCCGCTGTCCGTGGTGATGAAAACAGTTGGAGCCTCGCGCGGGTCCTCCCCCACCCCCCGACCCAGAGAAAAGCGCAGGGAAAAGACCGCAACTCAACAACAACAGCAGTGACCACACTTTCTATTAGACAACAATAATACAAACAACAGGAAGGAAAGGTGTGCGCGTGACAGCAGGACTGACGCTGGCGTGACGGTGAATGGGGAAGCTGGGATCCTCCCACTGAACTACAAGTACGTGTCAACTTGCCATTACTTTAAATTCTCTTCCTAATTGAAAAGAAAATATGATTGTCGATACGGAGATGTATTTATTTTTATTTTTCAAACATTTAAATTGCCATTATTCACTGAAGGTGCCAAACAGCTTTTCCCCTTCTGTGTTGACAACAAGCATCTCAACAGACGAGTGATTGTTGGCTTGTCTTTAGATGTATGAACAATGAGACGTGTTTTATTTAACATAATATTTTAATTTTCAGTCAACGGTTTATGGTCACGTGAGCGTTTTTTAATTAAGTCTGATTTATGTTGCATGTGGTCATCATCATCATTTTTATCATCATCATTATTATTATTATCCCCATTTTAATAATAATAATGATGATGATGATTAACATTATTAACGTTATTATTATTATCATCATCACCATCACTGCAATTACTACTGTTTCCTGCCCTTGTTACCTTGACTCAGTTTGCCAAAAATAACCAAGTTGAATAAGGAAAAAAAAAAGAATCCTGCCTCATTCCCTTTGTGTTAATTAGGGTGCAGTGACGCTCACATTGAAAAGACTATGATGCCACAGAGAGACGCAGACAGTGACTGTCTTTGGACATGTCCAGATATCTTCATCACATAGTGATCTCTGTACCTATCATAGGTTAACTGCGATAGACTTAGTGAGTGCATGAGGAGGTGTGTGTGTTTGGGTGTTTGGGTGGGTGGGGGGGTACTCCCCCTCTTTATGCCTTGCTGCTATACAGTGCACTGGGATCTGAGCGTATGCTCTGCATGAGCAATCGAGAAAGCCGCAGCTAAGCGGATTTGTTTTGGTTTTGCATACAGAGCATGATCAGATCTGATATACTGCGAGGATGCACATCGCACTTCACGCATCCACTGCAATCCAGCCACCTCCACTGCAGAATATGCCTGACTCAACCCCGTATGGGTTGGTATTGGCTCTTCAACTGAGACAAAAAGCCAAACACATTTCCATTTTTAAAAAAAAGAGAGAATTTAGGAAAAAAAGCGGTGGTTGTGGAACTGTTTCATGTAGAAGACTTACTAATCAGTCAATGATGCTTCACTAGTTGCACTAAAGAATGCACAGTATTATAGATTTCAGACTTAGGGACCCCCCCTCACTCATGAGATCCATCATCAACATGCTGTTTCAATATTGCAGCTGCGTTGCCTCCTGGTCCAGAGGAGACACGTCACTCCATATTTTCATCCTTCCTGTTTCAGTTAATTAGGGGCTGGTGGCTTGTTGGCTTTTGTTGGCACAACGCTTAATGTGGGAGGTAGAAAAAGAACATGAAATTTGTGGACTTGAATGTACTGTATAATATGATATTTGGTCAATAAGACAAAACATTAGCAAAACAAAAATATTCTGATTCTACACCTTGTGTACATAGTAAGGGATTACAGCACTATAACATTTGCAGTAATGACTCAGGCTTCTATTACGTTCAACACAGACTACATTCTCAGTATCCTGCCAAAATACAAACTATAGCTGATGACTGGTTTTATGATTCTGTTTTATATTCAATTTTTTAATTCAGAATAAAAATATTTATTATGGTAAGAAAACAACAGCTGATATGTGGCAGTTGTATAGAGTAGTATACAGATGTTTTCCAGTCTCATCCATGAATCTAGTCACTCATCTGCCACCCTGACCTCCACACTCTGCGTTGTCTAAAGCAGTGAAGGATGAAATTACTGTGACGCTGTACAGTCATATTGTGATAGCTGGAGTTATCTCTCCCTCTCTTTCTCTTCCCCGGCAGATACTTCTGATCCCTCTTGTTACTGACAGTGGGTCCTGCTCTGAGTGGCCATGACTGGGTACCACAATGCCTCAAGTGTCCTTACCCTCCTGGTCCTTATGACGGGGGCTTCCTTCCTCCATTTATCCAACACTAACCCTGTCAACACCCTTGGGGACGTCAATAACCCAAACAGAAATTCTCCCGTTGGACTGATGGTGTCGGGGAATGGGGTTAAAAAGGAAAAGTCATTAGAGAAAAACAAAGCTGAGGCAGAAGAGGACCTCTTCAAAGACATGGATCCTAAAACCCTGGCAGCAGTTTTACTGGAGGCTCTGAATCGCTCGCAGGTAGAAAGAAGGGAAGAGGGACGAGAGCATGAAGAGATGGAAGGAGAGATTGAGGCCGAGAGAGTGGAGGGTAAAAACACAGAGGAATACAGACAAGCGAGAACAATGGAAGGAGTGGACAGGGACAGAGACGGACGACAGGAGATAGAGCTGCTGATGGCCGCTCAGGGGAAGGAGCAAGAAAGGAAGGAGGAGGAGGAGAGGAAGAAAGCACAGGAGGAGGAGGAAAGGATAACAGAAAAGGTAACCAGTCGCACCACCAGTCAGACAGTCCAGGTCCATTCGGAGCAGCAGTCCACAAGTCCAGATGGACAAGCAGAGAACAGGAAGGACGCTGCTTCCCAGCAGGGACCGTCTAGCAATGAGGAAGAGGAGCAGCTGACTCCAGAGGAGCTGAAGAGCCTCGAGACCATGATGAAGGAGTTTCCTCGTCTGGACGCAGCCACTAAAAGGAAGGTGGACTCAGAGCCAAACCAGAGAGACAGCAGAGGTTACAGTAACAATTACATCATACCGATAAATAAAGGCATCAACCTGGCCATGTCCAAGAAGAAACTGAAATGGCAAGAGGAGACACAGAAAGCCCTAAACGTGCCATCGTTCAGGGGAGGCAATTTTATGGACGACTTTGAGAATAGTAATTATGGCAACAACGCAGCGGAGTCTCGTCCTCCAGCAGAGCAGGAAGTGATGGAAGGAGACGAGCCAGAGGATGAGGAAGAGAAGGAAGATGAGGAGGTGTTGAGTCCCGAGGAGGAGGAGGCTCGGGCCAAGGCCGAGCAGGAGGAGATGAGGAGGCAAGCAGCCGAGGCACATAGAGCCAAGATGGAGGAGGAGAAGTTGGCCGACATCGCCTCGGACATGCTTCTGCGCTACATGGTCAAGCAGAACAACGGGAACAAAAAGTACAGTTTGTCTCTGTCCAACGCCGCAGAGGACAAGAGGTCCAACGAAGAACAGGAAGTGATGGAGGAGGATGATATTGATCCCCAGACCATTGACAAGCTGATTGAAATCTCTAGCAAGCTCCACCTCCCTGCTGACGACGTGGTGGACATCATCAGCGATGTGGAGAAGAAGAAGAAGAAGGATGTGGCACCTGAGCTGACGTCACATTGGCAACAGCCTTTAACTCCTCTGTCTTCTTCTTTCTCATCAAAAGGAGGTTTCTCACCATCACAGATTTCAGCTAACCAGAACAACATCCCTATCTCTAAGCAAACCTCTCCAGCTGTCAGTCTCCTCAAAACCTGGTTCCAGGACAAAACATCAACTAAACCACAGGATCGCTGGAGCAAAATAAGCAGTCAGACTCTATGGCCCAAACCACAGAAGCCTCTTTCAATCAAACAGGACCTCTGGCGCCAATCCCCCAAATCAGCTTGGACAGGCTACTCTTCCTACCCCTTCATTTACCCATTCTACTACCAGAGGAAGCCTTATCCTGACTATTACCCCATCTACTTTCCACCTCCACCCAGACCTAACCCTCGCTACTTCATCCCCAAAACTGCTCTTTCCCTCAACACCTTCCTGGGAAACTCTGTGGATGTTGCCAACGTGTCCCCTACCAGACACCGTTATCACAGTTGGGTCCAACCCCGATTAAAAACACCCCCCGCTGGGTATCAGCAGAAGCCGTACTACAGCAGCTACCCCCTCACACTGTACCCCCGTACATTTCAGCCGGTCCTCCTTCCCAAAGCACGTCACCCTCCCCGAATCCCTGTAATCTCCCCACAACAGAAGCAGATGTATTACTCAGCACCTGCAGTGACCAGAAAGGAAGATTATTACATAGCTGGGAAGCAGTCAGACAGCAGCAACCTCGACAACATGGAGAAATACATCCAGAAGATAATCATGAACAGGCCAAAGATGCTGGACTGAAGCAAAGACAAGAGGAAAATGGATACAAGGAGACATGACCCGAGAAAGAGAGTCTTTCTTTTTCTTTTTGTTTTTCCTGGTTTCATTTCCAACACATATTGAGTTTTCTTTTTTGATCGGTTGTCAATTGGACCAGAACACTACGAAGGACTTACTTTTTTTAGGAATAATCTGGAGAAAAGGAATTATTGAAAAAATAAATGAAAGGAAAAACACATCTCCGCTCCTCCCCTGTGGAGGCGGAGGAACCGGGATGGACGAGGTCTGTTCGGAAAACATGCAGATTTGTATCATGTTAGAAATGTCTCATCCAACACTACTGGCAAGACGACATTCTCCATTTGGACATTTGACAATGCCAACAAAGGAGGATGCCTTAAATACATTGTAACATGTACCACTAAAAAAAAAAAAAACTTTTCAGTGTCAGAGTATCAGAGGTTGTGGACTTGAACTGTTTAAGATGCAGAAAAGAATTATCTCAGGCAGGTAAACATACAACAATAAATAAATAAATAAATCCTTTCTCTAATTTATCAGCATTTGGCCAAAAGTATGTGGACACCACCAACAATAATAAAAACAAAAAACAATATAAACAACATATGATCAATATCTAAATAAACATAGCCTTTGGTCATATAGTGTATCAGACCTTTGGCAAATGACCTTTAGGCAAAATCAAGATCATGCATTTTATGCAACAAATATATTATTTTGTATTATTTGTATAGAAATGCAGTCATGTATGTTTACACACATATGACACACCAAAAAAAGGCATATTTCATACAAGGGCAGTGGAAGCAACTCTTACACCACTGTAATGGCTTGGATGAGTCATCCGTTTGCATAACTTCAATTACCTTGTTGCCATGGCGCCGTCTCCCCCCAAACTATATACAGTTGAGACCGACAGAGGAGGCTGCGTGGTGGAGGCATTTTGAGCTTTTACTAAACAACAGCATTTTTGAACTCAACGTTTTTTATTGTTTTCTCAATTAAACATTTTATGCATTTGTCAGTTGGACATTGTTTGCAAAGTTCACTGCCTTTATTTGTCACTGCGACATTCCGCCCATGATGCTCTATTTTTTTTTGTTTTTTTCTTTTCTATCATTTCATATTGTCCATGAGATAAAATCTGCAACTACATCTAAAATGGGAAGCAGATGGGGTCACATCTCCACAGTTGATGGGAACAGTCTGATTCAAGCCACGGTTTATAAATTACCATTAATCATAAATGTCGCCGCTTGGATCAGATGACAGTGTTGCAACAATTGTGATAAAATGTGCAAAAACATATGTGTTCTGAAATGACTGCTGATAATCAGTAATCAATAACCCCACCCCCACCCCACACTTTTTAAATCTGTCACTGGGAACAAATGTTGCTTTTTGATTTATAGGCGATGCTTGACCTTTGTGACCATCTGTTGCTAAGCGATGAGCTAACCTCAGCATCTGTGTTGCTAGGACTTGGAATGATCTGTGGCATTGACAATCTAGCACTGAAAAAATAAAACGTCAAGCTCATTAGTCAAACTATAAAACGAGCATTAATTAAATGGAAGCAACAAAGCTTTTTGTATTTTTTTGATTTGTTGTTTTCTATACTATTATAGATCGAGGACAAGGAAGATAATGAGTGGGACAGTATCTGCACGTTTCTATATACTTGCATTTAAATTGCCTCTTTTTTGTACAAGCATAGATTAAAAAAAACGTTAAAAAAATCTTAAAGCTGACAGAAACAATGACATTGATGTACCTAAATCACTGTTTGAGTCGTGTACGCTACGAGCATTGTCCATGGTCTTTCTGGATGTACCTCTGTTGTGACCGTCGAAATAAACACGTGTTTGCTGGATGTAAATACGTGCATGTCAATGACTACTTTTGCGACACAGAAGGAAACAAATAAAGTCGTTATTTTATTACAAAAAAGCTTCATTGTGTACACAGATAATTTTATACGAGTCTGAGAGAAGCAGAGGTCAAAAAAAAAAAGTCTGAAAAAGTGATGTTATTAAGTTGATGTGACGCATGACACATGGGAAGTGACCAGGTAAGATGGACAGATGGACGGACGGACGGATGAATGGATGGAACCTTCAGTTGAGAAGAAAAATTCTCAACTGAAAATTCCATGTGTCCTCCACAATTGACTACATACTAGTCCTCATGAAAACCATTAACCAACCTAACTGGGTTGATTGATTCCAAAAGAATCTCTGTAGCAAATCAAAGATCTGACAAATAAACTGTAACAGATGTGTGTTTAAGATGCATAAGAGAAATAGCTACTGCCCAAATTTGAATTTATTTTATAAGCAGTTTGTGTCACAGTTCAAGTTTAATGCTTAACGTCAGGAAGTATAATCAACAAAATAAAATAGCTTCTTCAAAATAAAACAGAAATAATAGTGTGAGGGGCAGATCATGACAAACGGAGGCGGCTTGTTGCTGTCATTTGCATCACCAGATGCTGCATTGACAGTATCACTGTGACTAGACTGACACAATAGCTGCTCTTCCTTTTACTGATGAATAATGAGAGGTGAATCAAACCGAGTGTCAAACATAACTTTCCTCTGTGATGTGGGTCTCAGGCTGATTAGAGAGCGCAGACTGCCATTGATTAGATGGTGGTGGTGGTGAAAAGGATGGGATTTATCTTTCTTTGATATTACAAGCTGTTCAGAAGTGGGGTGTTCAGCAGGCTGAGATCAGATCTGGTGCCGTGGAGAATGTGAAAACACCCACGCAGACCAGAAGCCACTGATGCACCTCCATGTCATTGTCTGAGAAACGTGTTAGGACGAGTCCTCTGATGTCCACTGATCGTGTGCAGTATTCCCGTCAATGATGTTGAAAGATGGAATGAGTAAATATGAATTACAAAGTAGGACTCAGGGTGAGACTTAAATACAACTGGTATAAAGCTGCAGTGGAATCAAACACATGAGATGAAGGCGTGAGGGAGAAGTAAGAGGGCTGGGAAGGGGGGGTAGTTGATGGTTGCAGCTCTGCCCAAAGAGAGGTGCAGTGATTCATGATGTCACGTGGTGAAGACTGGGTGACTCATCCACCAACATCGTCATGCAGCTACTGCAGAGCACCAACACACACACACACACACACACGCACACACACACACGCACACACACACACACACACACATCTGTAAATGCATTCACAAAAACCCAAGATCAAAAATGTTTAGCAATTATATATAAAAGTAAACCACCTGACACATTCAAAATTTTGATATGATCAGTCTCGGTGTATAATATAACCTGTCCGCTCAACATAACCACATAATCTCTATCTCTGTCTCTAATGCAACTATGGAAAAAAATCAAAGCAACAGTAATAAAAAAAAAACACCGAAACACATAAAATGACATCATTTATTTACAAATTATTTTGCAGTGATTCCAAAGTTTCTGTAAAAGATTGTCATGGGTCAGTTGTCTCAAACTCGAATCGTACCAGTGTGACATAGTGAGCATGAAATACATGCAAATATCTGTACACTCTGTTATGTCCCCAAAATAGATCTGAGTACAAAATATAGTGCTTCATATAAACATCTGTGGAGCTAGGTGTCACCAGTTGACACATTAATCATATTTCACAAGATCTGAAAACAAATGCATTTTTAATATTATCCTTCCCGTGGGTGCTGTACTGTATAGTAAAATAAGAAAATTGCTGAACACTTTGCAAAAATAGACTGTGCGGTCTCTCATATTATGACAATAGCTGATTTGTGATTGTTGGCTAAATTTGTTTGGAAAAAAGACAGTCAGTTGTAAGATAAAATGACTGTGATTAGTTTGAGCGTAGTGAACGTTGTCAAAGGTACACATAAAAGTTAAAGTGTGTGTAGCCTGATAAATGCATCACCATATATCACCACCACCAGGAGCTAATGTGTAGCTTGACATGATGAGAAATAAATATTTTTTTTGTTTTATACTGCCATACTGGGAGTCTTATCACAATATATAACATTATGCTTTTGTCTCAGAATATATTTCATATCATATATTCTGAGATAAAAGCATAAACAGGTAGGCTAACCTGTTCTATTCCTGCTGTATATGTGTCAGGTCACATTTAGCCCTCACGTCAGTGTATTATGACAGTGACAGTGTTCTAATTACACTGTAAGATAACCATTCAGAGGAATGTGAAAAAGCATAAATATTATTCAAGGAATATTTTCTCGGACATGGAAAAAGATCACCTCAATTAAACACTTCACACCTGCAACACACAGCACAGCAAACCCAACCTCCAGAAAAATATGGAATATCCAGTAAAATCTGTACATAGTGGCTTTAAGTTGATTGCTCTTGAAATCTAAACACCATCCCATACTTTAATTTACTATATTAACAATCGCTATTTGTAGTTCTACTGGTAACACGCTGTCAAAACAAGCCACAAACACGTAGATCATCATAGGTAATTACAACTCTCCCACACTAATTTAAAAATAGACATCATGTGCTGATGGAGATAATACAAAAGTAAATAATCGTCATCAGTAACAGACTCGGCCAATATTACGTCGAACCTATTTTTAAAAAAGGTGGCTGGGTTTTCCAGTGATGGATGACTGATATCACAGGCTGATTTTAAAAAAAATTTAATAAAATAAAGGCTCCTCTCGCTGAGTCCAAGTTGTCTCCGCTGCTAACAGAGTACTCTGAAGGCCTCTGCTGGCAGATACAGGTAGGTACAGTACAAGTCACAAACCTCATCAATTACTCCTGAAGAAAAAAAACGATTTATTCAGGGAATCTTGCACTTTACCGCTCACAAATAAAATATAAAAATAAATTCAAAACCTTGCCCACATAAAGGATTTATTGCTGAATACTCAGACAGCACTCTACTTTTCACAGTATGAGTATAGCTTATCGTGCTTTTGCCATTTTACAGATCCTTCCACCTTTAAGCTGCAAATAATGTCAACAAGTGGAATGAGACTGCGTGTCAATCACACTACTTTAATAATAATAATAATAATAATAATAATAATAATAATAATAATAATAATAATAATAATAATTTCCTCTTGTTTCACAACAAAGATTTTTTTGGTTGCTGCAGTTGGTAGTGTTGTATAACTGTAGCAAAAGATAATGAATATGGGAATGGGATTAAAACAACAAATATCGTGTGGATGAGAAACCCTAAGAAATAAAATAAGCATTTCAATAACGACTAGAAGCTGTAAGCTATTTTGAGAATGCTGTCTAGACTGCATTCAAAAAACTTGAAAAAGATAACATCCATCTTTAAGACCAAAACACAGGTGCTTATGTCTGGAAATAAGGGCCAGTAACCACAAAAACAGAGAAAGTAATATATACATGGTCCCATTCAGACTGACTTCCATTAGCTCTGAAACTGGTTACTACTAATACTACAATCCAATTTGTAGTATTTGTAGTTTTCATACAAGCCCCTACTAACACACTCCTGTGTTTGTTTCAGCTGAAACATGTGGGAAAACACCCTAAGTGGCATAAATTAACGATGGACGATGTCCAAATTTACAGTCATTCATATAACGCAAAAAGAGCTGATACTCTCAAGGTCTCATTGCAATCATCTGCACTGCTCCGTTGGTAATTCGTTGTCTGTACATTTGAATATATGCACTTAAACAGAATACATTTCATGTAGTAGGAATCAACCACCTTTACCAACAAAAAAACAATCTAACGGCACTGAAACATGCAGAGGGATATAAATAACCACCCATAAATAACACCCACTGTTCACAAACTAAACAATGGTTGAATCAAGCAGAATGATAAAAAAAACATTTGAAACTGTCACAAATATGTAATGACACAGACTACATTCCAGAACCTAACAGAATCCTAACATATCCATGAGCCTGTAATGACCAGAATGCACTATTGTTGGTTGTTTGTCGTCAATGTCGGAACTCTCACTTCTTCGACCACCAAATGCTCAAAGCAACAACTTCCATGTCTTACTCAAAGGTACTGAAGGATAACTCCAGGTTTTGTTACAACAGTAGCTGATAACTAAACTAAACTAGATCCACCAAATTTAAATCCCAAAACCCAGGCTGAGACCTGAAGCAAGGTTTTTCTGATGAAAAAAATTATACTTGAAAAAACACCCAACATGAACCAAAACCCAAGATTTTACACAACAAAATGGCCCTCATCCAAACTTAAACCGAGTACAAAACTTTTTTTTCCCATAGTTTTGGCCATCACCACTACTACTAATGAGAGTCGCTCTCAAAAGTTCAACTAGATTATCAACTACACCACTAGAATAAATAGAACTGAGGTTTGGAAAATACCATTAACCTATAGTAGTTTTATAACCAATGGCAGAATGATGGCCAAGAACCATAACAATAAACCAACATTAAAATAAAGGGGAATTATTCTTTAAAAAGATGAGGCAGGCTAAGTAGAAAATGAGTATGCCAAAATGGTACGTAATGATGCTTCATCAAAAAATGATGGGTTTTGTCAGTGTATCTGAGGAGGAACGGTGCTTCAGGTGTTCCACACATCTACACTACAGTTGAGTCAGGTTTACAGGAACAATCCTTGAAAATCAGGGTGAACTCACAGCAACACGAACCTGCCCCTACTCAAACCAAGTCGGTCTCTGTACGAGCCTCAGCTGACTTCCTGAAATATGTCGCGTTGATGTCCTGAGTTTCTCACCTATCCTTGGCAATGTATTCCGCAGAGCAGTCAATCCAAAAAGGACCGGACCTGATGTCTGGTCGCGAAACACCTTTCGACTGCTTCATTGAGTGCATGTGTGGTAGAGGCGGAGATCAGGAAAGGCAGAGGGAGCTAGGGGAGGCGGTTAGGGTGCAGACTGGTGTGGGGAAGCCATAGTAGGACGGGTTGGTGAAGGGAAAGAGGAAGTAGAGGAAGAGGAGGACACCCAGGAGGTAGGAGGTGAGGACAGTGAGCCGTTGTGGATGCTCCAGGGCCATGCTGATGGCGGGGAAACCCATGTAGTTACAGAAGGAGTGGCAGAGAACTGGGCCCATCAGGTGACCTGCAACACAGGAGGACATTTAGATGCCAGCGCTGATGTAACATGATGAATCTCTGCATCATACAGTTCCACAAGATGCAAATAAAAGCCCAACCTGTTCTGATGAAGATAAAGGCAGTGTAGGCCCCAAACACTGCTGTGTAAGAGAACTGGAACACTGTTGTGGATCAAACAAAAACAGTGCATCATCTTCATCTTTCTATTACACATGACACAGCCTTGCAGAATTGGATGTTTTCTTTAAATCCAGCTCAAGTTCTCACCTGCAGAGAGGAAAATTCCTGACAGCGTTCCCTGTCTGAACCGCAGCAACTCAATCACATGGTGAAAGTGAGCTGCAAGAGCACAGGATTAGAGAGCCAGAAATCCAGCAATATGAATGAATGAATGAATGAATGAATGAATGAATGAATTCTGATGTCAGCATCACTCACCGACTCCAAAGAAGAGAGGACAGGTGAAAATGGCCAGTGGGGGGCCAGCGCAAGGCACGAGCATGGGCAGCATGCAGGCCCTGAAGACCAGCTCCTCCGTTAAAGGTGCAACCACCTGATTCCTCAACCAGCGCATGTCACTAAAACACAACATCCAGAAGCACGGGTCTACAGGGGAACAGAGACACAGCAGGCAGTTTGTTTCCTCTGGTGGTAGTAAAGTTGTAGAGTGTAACGGCTCTGAATCCCTGATGTCACTGATAATAATATATAGAATGCCGGCTGTCTTACCAAAGGCTACCCTGATTCCATCCACAAAGCTCCAGGGACAGTCCATGGCCAACTGCATAAGGGGGCCTAGAAACAGGACCTGTTAGCACACACAGGTTCTATGTTTTCACGGGATTCAGAATTTGTCATTGTTATGGGATTGTATTTGTGCACATCTGACCTGCTCTTTTCTGATTTGCTATGACTACTCTGTTGATAAGACCTGCCAATGTCCCAGAGATGTTTCTTTTTATCATATCTGAAGTCTTATAACTAACACTGTACCAGGAACAAGAGTCAAACAGACTCATCTTTGAGTCTTCCTTTGTAACTTCCACTGTGTAGTTGCTTTGTGAACGCTCCTTCTTGCACAAGAATAAAGTATACTCTAAAATTTGGACGTTGCCTCCGTTGCCCCTGTCTGCCTGTCATTCAGACACTAAAAATATTTTGACGTTAATTGGCGCCCAACATGGAGCCCCAATATCTGTTTTTACCCTCAAGAACGACGGACCTGAAGACCTGGCAAGGCTGAGTCTGAGACTCAAGACAAAGCCCTCCAACACAGGCCCCTTACTAAGCTTGTTTGGGTGATAGAGAGGCCAGGCAACAGCTAGAGTGGGTGATTCAGTGACGGGGCCAAAGAAACTGAGTGGGCACCGAATCCCGAAGGAAAGAGACAGGAGAGGTAAGACTCAAATCTTTTGTCCAAAAAGTGTACACTCTAAATACCGTCTTGAGAAGGACGAAGAGAAAAGCTATCTAAAATTAAGATTTAGGCCTTTTGTCTAAAATAGAACAACTAAACAGGTCAGGGACCTTAGACAAAAGATACGTATACCTTTACCGTCTTGAGAAGGACGAAGAGAAAAGCTATCTAGTTGCTGTCTTTGGAAGGATAAGAATAAAACTAATCCCGCAGCGCTGTGTGAACAAACAGATGTCAGGCAAAGTCGGGGACTTTGTAAAGGGGACCCAAAACTTTAAAAAAACTCTAAAATAAAAATAGAAAAACACATAAAATAATACATACATTAATATTGCAATATTATTAAACTGTTTCCTGACATTGTAGTGTCTTTGGTAATAAGCAAAGAACGGTACCGGTGACAACAGAACTGTTTATTATCAACTGACTAGTAGTCGGGTGAACTCCATACTAACTGGTTGGCCACAATTAAGGAAATAATAATAATAATAAACAAACTATTTGATATCTAAGTAAAAATAATATTCTATAATAAATAAATGAATACTGCGAGATTGTTAAACCTGTTTTCTGACATTGTGGTGTCAACAAGGAACGATACCAGTATCGACACAACTGTTTATTACCAACTAAGACCAGTTGCTCGGGTGAACTCCATACAAACTAGTTGGCCACAATCAAAGAAAATGGGAAATAGTAACAGTACGAAAGCAGATAAACTAGAGAAAAAGAAAGACAGAGAGGAAGAGAAGTATGAGGGTGATGTAAAGTGCATGCTTTTAAAAGGAAGGAAGGGATGTATGTTAAAACAGTTCCTAAATGGGAAAAGAAATTAAAGGTGCTAAATGTGAATCTCCTACTAAAAAACTCTATTTTGCTTTGTATTCTCGCTGAGAAAACAAGGGAGACTGCTGGGAGGATGACTACCCCTGTCTGAGCTCTTGGCCAGAACCTCCTCCCTACCCACAACCAGAGCAAAATCACCAAGGTGCCCAAGCTGAAATACACAGATTTCCTTCAACTACCCCTGCTCCGACAGCGCCCCCCCCTTGCTCCTCTCCACACAACCCCAAAGCCTCCTGAATTGCCACCATCATTCAATCAAACGAGCTCACCGACACATTGGCCCCTTGTGGGAAAAACAAGATCAGGTAAAGCATACACTGCCACTTCTAAAACATACATGTCAAAAATAGCTGAATGCGTTCAGCAAGATGGAGAATCAGTTCTGATCTATGACTTCCTGTGCATGTGAAGTCCTGACTGAAAAGAAAAAACACAGACCGCAGAAGAAGGTGAGTGATACATTTCTTATGACTAAGTATGATGATTATCTCTCACTAAGTGATATTTATTTTCGAGGAACACGGGCACGTGGGTAGAAGAGAGGACGAGGGGCTGGCTGGAGGTAGGACGGAGAGAGACAACAAGATGAGTGCTACAATTGTGGCACAGAGTGTAAACAACTTAGAACAAGATGAAAATAAAGAGGAGATAGAAGCAATGTTGTCAAGAGTGGACATGTTACTAAACGAACCTGAAAAACCATTTCTTACATTGCAACTCGCAGGGAGAAAAAATTAAATTTCTATGTGACTCGGGAGCATGCAAATCTTTAATTAGATCAGATCAAGGCGTAGCAGATTCACCTATGCAACAAAATGAAGAATTAAAGGTACGATCCGCGTCGGGACATGTAACCTTAGAACAGCAACAAGATGGTTTGCATTGTACTATTTTCTATAACCATTACCCAGGACGACATCATGCATTTGAAAAAAAAAATTCAAAACAACAACAGGAAGGCTGACCGTAACCCATTTCTTTTGGGACAAGGTTGGAAATAGTCCTGCAGCTGTGCATCTAGACTCAACTGAGAGTGCCTTATATCAAGGTTTAAACTCTCCACGTGTCCTGCTCAAAACAGCCAGGACAAAGCTGGAAATCAGTGGGGCCTCTGATAACGCATGCCCAACGCCCAGATATTATCTGGGAGCAAGTGAAAGAAGATCCAAAAGTAAAATACATAATATATATAACATAATAATAACAAATACATTTGAGTGGAAATTATGTAAATGTAATTGACTGATATCCACTCACCGCAGAAAAAAAAGATTTTCTAAAAGAAATCCCTTCAGAACTTTGGTCAACGGGACCTGCTGACGTAGGAAAAATGAATGATGTAGAATCAATAAAAATCACTCCAAAAGGCTCTTATAGGCCATATCAAAGACAATATTCACTAAAACCAGAAGCAGATAATGCTTTTACAAAAACAAAGCAAGTTTTGCGGTAGTGACGTCAGACAAGGTGTTGTTATCAACAGCATTACCATCACACTTTTCAGCACAAGCAGCAGAATTAGTTGCACTCACAGAAGCATGTAAACTAGGAAAAATAAAGTACGGTAGTAAATATCTACACCAGGGATGTCAAAGTCAAACACACCGAGAGCCAAAAAAAACAAATTTGCTATAAGCCGAGGGCCGGACTGGTTCAATGTTTATTAAAACATATTGAAATGATTGCACATAGCCTATTGAACCAAGACCTAACACAGTGTACATTATTTAATGATTAAATGAATAAGGCAATATTTTGTTATGGCTCTGTCAGTAACTTCAAGGAAAAACATCTTCAACAGCCAAACAGCAAAAAATGTAATTGTTTTTAAAAACAAAATATGCTTCTTAATATCAAGATAAATGCATAAATAAAAGTGCATGCATTATAAACTGAAAATGTATTATTGGGGGTGGGGCTTGTGATGCAGAGAGAGTAGGAGCGCAAGAGCGGGGCT
>JAFBJQ010004980.1:0-55754 GCA_016785345.1 Trinectes maculatus
CCAGACACGACCTTGAAGCTGCGGTCCCTGTACTCAATATTGTCAGGGAGCGGTTGATGATAGGAGTGGGTGGGGGGTTTGGATGTGTCTGTAATGAGAATGAGATCAAAGAAAGAAGAGAGAATTGTGGGGGGGGGGAAGAAAGATACTGATCTCAATGATGACTTGAAGATGGAAATGTTTGGGATGATTGGCGGATGACTGATTTGTGGACTGATATGACAGTCATCAATCTTCTCACCCCAACTCTTTTGAGGAAAGTTAATTTCCAAAAATAATGAATTATTCATTTATGGTTGACAATCATGCTCACTGAATTAATTTTGAGTCAAATAAAGCATCACAGTATCACAAACATGTGACTGCCCACCATCACTGATGTCAAGGAAATTCTGGTATAATTCTGTATGGTTTGTTTCCAATTAATATAGACATCAATGTTATATTAATCGCTTTATTTCCAATTAATATTATGGCTGATTATATATTAATTGGTTTGTTTCCAATGAATATACTTTTTTATGGAATGGTGAGTTTCTATTGTCTTAGTCCTCTTAACTATGCAACAGTCAAGAAAGCAACCACCTGTCAGGACTCAAGCTTCCACTTCAACAATGTTTTTTTATGATTTTCAGAGAGAATAGTAGAAGTCATAAGAGAAATGTGTAAAAGGCAAAAAAAAAAAGCTGGAGCGGTCTCATAGCAAAGGAGAAAAACAGATGGGTTTGGAGAGGCAATGAAAGACAACGACAATGACAGAACATAACCAGACAGAGAGACACAAACATCGACAGGCTCTTACCTTGAGGTTTCTGACAAACAAAGCCATACCCAGTCTCACTGCAACTGTCATCATACCACTTCCCCACCAGGTGGAAGTTGTGATTGTTGGACATAACGTAGCATCGTGGCTCTTTAGATATTTCATGGAGCCACTCGTAATCCTAGAGGTGCATATACAACACATTAATACAAACAGACTCAAACATCTACTTACAAACATACATTGACTCAGTTCACACACCTTTGTGGCTGACTGGTATGGAAGTCTACTATATATAATGCTAGTTGAACTTTCTATTTTGATTCACACGTCTGACCAAATGCTAGTGCAAAGGGTTCATTGGTGTTGTCAAATCAAAATGAAATGACAAATGACAAAACTGAAAAAAAAACTGTGGACTTACATGGACAAAAATGCAAATTAAAAATGTATTAAATTTAAATGTATGACTGATCGTAACTTACAGTGAAACTTACAGTGAACTTACAGTTTCTGGTTCGAGTGGAGCCCAGTTGGTGTAGGTGACTGATTTCCCATTGGTCCATTTAGCGATGTCCTCTTCCTGTAGACCAATCCACACACCAACAGAGCTGCCCTGGAGCAGCATGGTGATGAAGGCTGCAGGAACGTAAAAGGTACATAACAAACATAACAGCGGTTCAACTCTCTGACAGAGACCAGACAAACACGCAGATGAAGTGATGTGGTCTGATGGAATTTGTATATAAACCCAGCCATACACTGGATGGTTGCACAGTTCACTTTGTCTCTACCTTGTTCAATCTCATCCTCTATAGCGACAAGTGAGCCTTCAAATGAGGAGCAGATAGACTGGGCATCTTTCCAACTCTTCCCCTCCTTAGGACTGTCAGGGAGGTGAAGAAGGAGACACTGCCAACACACACACACACATCCCACAAAAAACATGAATATCACAAAGTTAAATGCAAATTGTTGTTGTTGTTGTCACCTCCAGGACTTGTTCAGAAAATCCAGGCTACAAAGGTTTATGTGACACATAGTGGAAGATGTTATTTCATACTTTATAGCCAGTTAGGGTTTTGTTGTGGTTGACTCAGCCTGAGCAACAGTTGGGTTTTTTTTCCCTCAAGATCAGTGAGTGTAAACACAAACATCCTGCTTCTATCCCAGAGCCAGCTGGGACTCTATAGTAGTGACCATTTTATATCTGTTTTGTGGAGCAAATGATGTAAGATTACTGTAAGCAACACTTTAATGCACTATTTTGCATTTCTAAACGCTATATAAAGAGCTATTACATTGTTTAATCACACAATACGGTGAAATTGTAAGCAAACAAAGAAATTTCATGTATTTTAGTAATGTATTAAGAGAAATAAAAATAAAGAAAATAAATTAACAAGCACTTAGATCTACATTGATTAAAAGTCATTATTCAAATGTTTATATTCTGTCAGCCTAGCTGAATTAAATTTTAGTGAGACAGTGCACAGACCTTACAACACACAAAATCCAACAACAAATGCAGAATATTTCCTGTGATTTATTTACAGGCATCAAGAGACATTTGCTAGATTAAATCTGGTTAATCTCCACACACCTTTGTTTGGAAGAAGAGGCAAACACTGTGGCTGACATTTACTGTAAGTGATTGCCGAGTTGCTTTAGATGTGGTTTCTCTGACAGACGCTCCACAATAATCTTTCCTATTCATCTTAGAGTGTGTATGTGTGCGTGTTTCCGAGTGTTTGTCTGAACCTTGTGTCCAAAGTACAGCCATTTCTCGGGACAGCGGCCAATGTAATGTGGCTCCCTGGGAGTCTCCACCACAGACGCCGTCTTCCTCTTGCACACGTAACCATGGAGATTACCACATTGGGCTGTCGACCACTTTCCTGAAACATATTTCACAGACAGCCCCATGTTTGGACTTGTGGAGGCACACAGCACATATATTTGTGTGTGCTTCTGCGTGTGATCACCTGTTGATGAGGACATGGTGACACACAACCGATTTTTCGGGCCACCGCCAGCAATTCCCTCAGCCCAGTTTTGAAAGTCTACTTCTGTCTTGTCGCTCCAGCTGCAAACAAATGCACAAAAACTCTCAGCGAACATTGTGATGGTTCTAGCTAAGGTCCTACAAAGCCCTGTGCGACTGTAGATACACACCTGAACCCCTCTCCAGGCTGCCCAATGGACAAGCCAATCCACCAGTCAGTCGGGCCCCGAGAGAGCTGAATGAAAGAGAAGAAATAAACTTTACTTTCTCCGCCCTCCTTTGCAATCCTGTCCTCACTGGGCTGGAAGCTTGACTTTTCCGAGCCTCTCCGACACGGTCGTCCATTGAGGAACTCTTCTTGGCAAGTACTTGTTTTGTTCCTTTCATTTCCACAAGCCAATTTCTTAAGTCTGGTTCAAAGCAGGCCACTGGCAACACAATAGCCCTTTTCTTACCCCCTGTGTGTGAGGGCACTCAAGCATACCAGTGTCAACATTTGAGGTAGAGTTGGGCTTTTCATCATGTGTCTGTAAACACTTGGGTATGTATGAGGGATGAGCGTGTCAGCTGTGTTCACCATTTCTTTGGCTGTGTGAATGAGCAGAGGCTGTAACGCACCCGCCTCAAGCGGTCCTTAACAAAGTGCAGCTCCTCTCTGGAGTGAATGGACAGGAGGTAGGCGCCCATCATTTGACACGCCAGAGACACGGTGTCCCAGTCAAAGGGCTGCTTCGCCAGCAGGTACTCAGCTCCGCGGTAAAACACCCAGGGCTCACTCTCTGTGGCCGAGCAGAGGCAATTAGACAATTATACTACGGAATATTGTTTTTGGAAAACACATGCATTTTCATATGGTTTAATCGCTGAGTCAGCATTTTCTGCAAATGACTGACATTTGCAGGGATTTGGTCATTTAAGCCATTGCAGTGCCTTGAGTCTTAATGGGCAAAATTAATTAATTAAGTAGATATACGCACCCTCGGTGTACCAGTAGGTTTTTTTCAATTTTGCACCTGCAACATAAATCAGAGTTTGGTCAAACTCCAAGTTTCTCTGTTGATACTGAATGGATGATGTGAAGGTGTTTACCTCTGGGTAGCTTGCAGATCCACTCGTGTTTGCCGTCACAGGGCTGCGGCACAAGCGTGTTGGTCACATCACTGTACACAGCACAGTCCCTCCTGTCGTCCTCCTCATTCTTATCTTCTATGAAGGACGTCACAACCTGCACACAAACGGACACAGGACAAAACCCCAGTGGATAAATCTCCTGAATCTTATTGGACAATAAAGGATAATGAAGCAAACAGACGTGTTTATGTGCTTACATAAGAGCCATCGGACCACTCCCAGCCTCCTGGATACTGAGGGCCTCGCTTGTTTAAACCCACCCAGAACCAGCGACCCTGTGTTCTACAAAAAACAAAGGCATGACAAAAAACAGAGTCCGTCGAGTTTTTGACATTAGCTTTGCCAGCACCTTATGGAAGAAACATATCCAATTGTATAGAACTAAATAAACATGCTTGACCCATTTTATGCTATTACAATTCTATTCCTGTCCGTCAAAAACTCGATTGGTTTGTTCATCAGTTCACAAAACACTCCTGCAGTGACAAGGCCCAGAGGGCTGTACCAACCCTTCAAACATGGTACTGAGGAGCTGCTTAACAAACACCTGCTCCTCATAGTGGTAGAAACTGGCCAGGTCAGCCCCGAGGGCCTGACAGAAGAAGTCTGCTTCCACCCAGGAACGTTTCATCAGGACTTTCTCGTTGTGGAACACCTAGAGGAGCGACACGTACAGTCCGCTGAGCGTTACAGGGTCAGCTGACCACAAACTACAGAAATGAATCCCATATATAGAAACTCTAGAATAGATTATTTAGAGAAAAACAACAAGAATCAGGTGAGAGAAGTGAGAAGATAAAAAAACAAGTAGGAAGGCAATCCAACCTTAAAGCAGTCGAGCAGCCCAGGCTGTGACTCCCACCCTGGAGGACAGGGCGCATGGGCGTCCATGTGGTGCTCTTGAAGCCGGAGATCGTGGTAACTGCTCACACTCTGCTTGCACACAGACACGGCCTTAAAAGACGTGCAGTCTTTCACCTCCCAGCGGCCCAGAGCAGCTCCACCTGACATAGCGACACAGCCGGCGGTGCTGTCTAAGGCAAAGAATAGTAAAGGAGAAGGAGTTGAAAATAATCACAATCACAATGCATGTGGTTATAATCAGCTGCAAATGTCCAACAGCTGGCCACCTGGCTGGTGTTTGTTCCAGTTTGTAAAGGTGAGAGGCAGAGAGGATCTATTGAGAAAAAACCAGCGGTATTCCCCCATCTCCTCTTGGTCAAAGAGACCGATCCAGTAATACGTGCTACTGTTGGCCCCTCTCTCGCTCAGCAAACTGTTGACAAACGCCTGCTCAAACCTGCCAACATGATGAGAAGAGGTCAGGAGAAAACTCAAATGTTGCCACAGTTAAATCTTATTCTTGGAACAAGTCAGCCAAACAAGATACGATCATCCACCTGTTTTCCATAGTGAGAAGAGGAGCTTTGCAGTAATATCCCATCACTGCGTCGCTGAAGCTTTGCTCGTGGCTCGTCACCGTGTAGCAGGAATGGCCATGTCGCTTCCAGCCCTTCATAACAAAAATCCAGAAATATGGGATCTTTTATCCACAGATAAAAGATGAAAACGTAATCACATTGTATCAAACATTTTAGTTTTAGTTTTGGTATCAGCCAACTTTTTATTCGTCTGGTCAGATTTGAGATGTGAGGAAAGAATATTTTGACCTGATGATGGCGCTATATGAAAACATATGCGGGAGCACATCTCCAGGCAAATGAGCCGTTTCACACAAAACAAGAGGACTCATCCTCATATTGGAAAAGACTCAGGATCACCATCATTAGAATTTATCCCCTGAATGTCACAGATGCGGTAACAGAATTGCATAACCATCTATCCAATTGTTGTTAAGATGTTTTTGTTTAGTCCAAGTTTTTCTTTAAATACTTAAATGAAATAAGTTTGCTCCATGTGCGGACCCGGGGTAGAAAAGGTCCCTTGTACCTCCTACCGATCATGAGATGGAAAGTAATGCATTGTAATGTAATGAGATTTGGCTACAATGCACCTTAAAGTTGTTTGACAGCCGCCCAAAAAAAAAAAATACTGAAAAAAAACAAAAATAAAACAGAAATGCATTCGTATTGTTGATGCAAAAATGAGTGAAACATTTTCCATCATTACCTGCAAAACACCAAAGGGGCTAAAATTTAAAATACACGGTTTATCGGGAAAAACCCCAGCTGGAAATAAGACGAGACTGCTTGAGCATGTCCACTGATATTGTGCCTTCAGGGCCATTTTTGACTCATGTTCCAGGGTATGAAGTAGCCAGATGACTCAGGAGTCTGATATTCTTGTAAACAGAGTCAAGGAGCAACATGAATGCCAGACAATACGTCAGCAGTGGAGTGAATCAGCTTATTGTGCTTATGAAGGGAGCAACGTGCTCAGAAGTTGAACTGCAGCAGGCATACGTCTCCGCCTGCTGCACGTCCTGGTTTGTATGGAGCTATTGTCACACAGCACAACACAACATCTGTGCCTGTCTCACAGTCAGAACATGGCCGAAGAATTAAAATGTCAATTATCAGGTCGACAAATCAGATTTTCTTGCAAAGAGGCCACTTCCACCATATGACATTAGTGTATTTTTATATATATCTGCAATACAGAGACCCTCAGTAAGGAATTCATGAATCTGAAACCCAAAATCTTGTGTTTGTAATTTTTTTGGAATTGTGTAACGCAGTGGGAAGTTTTTTATCTCTTACTTTGAGTTCGGGAGAAAAGTGAGCTATTGTACAACTCTGCGTCACCGGATGAAAGGGATTTCTTGTCTTGCTCAAAGGCATGTGGACGAGCCTGTGCATTCTTGCATTCCTACCTCAGGACAACCCTCATCCCAGGATCCAGAGTCAAGGACGGCGTTCTGGCTTTCTCTTCGACACACAGCGGGCAGTCGTTCATCACAGGGCGCTAAAAGCCAGGTAAGATCCTGTGAAAGGAGAGCGCCTGATGAATAATTACAAATACTACAAAAGGACGAGATCTGTTCATTAATGAGTCAGTGGGAATGCTCCCTGAAAATAAAAACTGTTTTCCAGAGTTTTAAAGATCAAATGATTAACTGACTAATCAGTATTAATGGATGGATGGCTGGACAGATGGATGAATGGATGGATTGATCCTTTAGGGATTTATTTGAATTCACTTGCTGTAACTCAGCGGACACCGGGTTTCCTACCTTCCTGTGTGCTTTGGTACAGAGGGTTGCATCTGTCAGGTTGTGAGGAGGTTGATATTGATGCCAGAGAGTGAGCGTTACCGCAGAGCCATCAGACCACTCCACCGCGGGCGACGCCGCCGGTTTCTTAAGACCAATCCACATCTCCGTACTGTCCACAGAAGCTAAGAAACACATAGACACGCGCATGCCGTGGAATTCACACAAACCCTGAAGTGCTGTGATACATCATCCGAGAATCTACATCAAACTGAACACCAGATATCTGGATCGCATGATGCTTCTTACAGTTAGCCAGGAGGTCGAGCAGCATTTCCACCTCAGACAGTGACTTGAGACTGGTCAGGTTTGCTGCCAGAGCGCCACAGGCCCGGGAAGAGTCCTCCCAGCTTCCTGCCTCTGTTTCTGACAGTAATCTGTAGCAGAAACCATTGTGAGGCCACCAGCCTTCAGCACACTCTGTGTGGACATACTGCCAGTTCCCTGTGAGCGGAACAAAGAATCAGGAAATAATTCCGAGCAGGACACTATTAGACACACATCGTCACAGCAGACGGTGTTTTGGTCTGGCCGCCGACGGCACTCCGGAGGGAGAGGGGTCGAAAGGTCACTCCCCAGGTGCAGTGCAGCTGTCGAGGTCGAGAGCTGAAAACGATTTTGCACCACTGCCACAGACAAGACACATCAGAACATGCTTGTCAGGCTTTAACGTTACGTCTGCTTGTGTGTGTGCAAATGCTCTCACCGAATGGCTCCGCCCTCCTGGTGTTGTTTGGCGTTTTCTTACAAATGTAAGGCAGAGCAGACTCACAGGAAAGACTCTGCCAATGACCCTCGAAGGCAGAGTTGTACACGCCACACTGTTTGTTGTCCTGCAGTGGGCTGGCGGGCAGAGCTGATGTGAACACAGTGATAGGAGATAATAAGTCTAAGTATGTTTGTTTGGGGGTTTTTTTTCTTATTGTGGTTTGTCGACACCAAAAAAAGTCACTTTTGACTTTATTGTGAATAGTTTTAATCATTTCAGTGTGTTTACAATTGTCCTTAATAAAAAACTCCATTCCTATTTATGCCGCATGTATTGTTTCCTTATGACTCACAGCTACATTACATTACGCAAATCATTGTTCTACATTTGTGGCAATGCATTTGTAAAGAACACTAAGAACTACTGACCCTGAGTAAAACAAATAATATCAGTACCTGCGGTGAAGTTGACCAGTGACAGGGGTGCACCATCAGACCACTGCCACCCCTGACCATTCTTCAGGTGGTTGAGTCCGATCCACACCATCACACCGACACTTGCCAGTCGATCTGCAACAAGAAACAAAAACACAGATGCCGTAAAAAAAAACATCACAAATGACTTTTTTAAAAAAAACTGTTAACTAACAGTGGGCTAGTGTCTCACTGACAAATGGAAAAATATACACATCAGACCCACATAGCAGTGAAGGACAGTTCTGCTGTATTGTTTGGGGATGTAATGGGGATACAAGGAGAATGCTTCATTCAGCAGCGTTATCATCTGCCTACCTCTGATGTACCTGTACTCGGCCAGGCTGCTGATGCTCAGAAGGTTTCCACCCTGAGCCTGGCAGGTTAACAGCGCCTGACTCCAGGTTATGATGGTGTAGAGGTTAAACTGGTAACACGCTCGCTGCTCCTGGTTTGACTCCCAGAAATGCTCACACGTCGAATCTATGGATAAAGCTTTGATTGAAAAAGGCAAAAGGGAACGTGCACAGAGGTTGTGTACGACGGCGTGGATTAGGGAGCGTGGCGACAGTTTTGTATTCCGGTCAAATAGGTGGTGAGGAAATTTGATACGCAAGGGTCGCCACTTAAATGTGAACAAAGGACAGCTTTGTTTCCCTTAAGCACAATAAGCAATTCGCACCAGATGTGTCCACATACTTCAGGCCAGGTGGTGTAACCAGTCAAGTCTCTTGCTGCGGTGTGCTGTGGTTTTACCGTGAACGGGGCAGAAGCCCCATCTCTGTGCGTCGTCATAGCGGGTGGTGGTAGCACACCACTGAAGACGGTCCTCGCGACCCTCGCTGGTGCACTCCGAGTACCATCTGTTGTTGTATTTAAAGGGCAGAGCGCATGGCATGCCGTGTGCATTCCCCAACAACGTGTGGATATCTGCAAGCAACAACACAACCACAACCACAACCACCCTGAGCAGATTTAGAGAGTAACTAATATGATTGTTAATGTCAAATGTCACCACTGAGCTGTTACGGTTCAGGAGAATTTCTGGACATTTTAGGTGTTTACCTTCATACGGATGTGAACACAGCCCCTCTCTGGCAGCATACCTTTTCCACTCATGATAAGAGTTTTTTTTAACCACTAACAAACGCCCAACTACAGCCACCTTCCACTGGGACGCCCCGTACAGCGACTTCCCACTGCAGCGGTGTAACCAGTCAAGTCTCTTGCTGCGGTGTGTTGTGGTTTTACCGTGAACAGGGCAGAAGCCCCATCTCTGTGCGTCGTCATAGCGGGTGGTGGTAGCACACCACTGAAGACGGTCCTCGCGACCCTCGCTGGTGCACTCCGAGTACCATTTGTTGTTGTATTTAAAGGGCAGAGCGCATGGCATGCCGTGTGCATTCCCCAACAACGTGTGGATATCTGCAAGCAACAACACAACCACAACCACAACCACCCTGAGCAGATTTAGAGAGTAACTAATATGATTGTTAATGTCAAATGTCACCACTGAGCTGTTACGGTTCAGGAGAATTTCTGGACATTTTAGGTGTTTACCTTCATACGGACGTGAACACAGCCCCTCTCTGGCAGCATACCTTTTCCACTCATGATAAGAGTTTTTTTTAACCACTAACAAACGCCCAACTACAGCCACCTTCCACTGGGACGCCCCGTACAGCGACTTCCCACTGCAGCGCCACCACAGCATAGGGAGGTTCACGTCACACTCGAAGGTGCCGAGCGGCTGCGTCGGGTCTGAAACGTTGAGGCCCAGGCACTTGCTGGTGCCCAGATTGAGGAGCCGGTGCTGGGAGACCCACTTCCACAGCATGCGGCGCGTTGGCCGCTCGCAGTCCTCCAGCACCAGGTTAGAGCGATCCACTGTGACGCAGCGTTTCAGTTGCACACTCTCCAGGATGAAGATTCCTTTTTCTGGATGTAAATGTGTGAGGGGCAAGGAGAGGCGAGAAGGGGTGAGAGGGTGGTGTGACAAGGGGTGTGAGATATAAGGAAGGAAGGGAAGATATGATGTCAATGTGCACCATTACTCACCATTGTTAGCAATATTGACATTGATAAAATTCTAGGGTAAACATTTGTTTACTGAAATAAGAGACTTTAAAAAACAAGAGGATGTACAACAATAGATCAGTTCTCTGCTTTCATGTTACTATTGCATCTTGAAGGAGAAGAAATTGGTTTATGTTACTAGGTCAAGATTAATTGATGGCATTGTTTAATTAGAATGTGTGTGATGCAGGTTTGATTTGAGAAAAAACATTCTTTTCTCATATCTGCCTCACATCTAATTCAACATGCAGTGACAAAAACAAATGAATTTCATCAGAGAGGTTATGAGGGAATATTTGGCCAAATTCCTTAAGAGACAAGAGATTTTTTTTTAATCAACATTAATCTATGATAGAAACTGGTGAGACAACTAATCATTTCATCCTGTGATTTGTATCTGCATTTTTCCTCCTCCTCATTCATTTCCTCATTTCCCTTTATGGGGACTCTCATGTTTACTCAGTCTGGACAGCACGTGTCTATCTTTGTGTCTAACCTAGTCTTCTTCTTTGTTTTGTTTTGTTTTGTTTTTCCTATACAAAAATAATAACAACAATAAAATCACTGCCTGCAGCTGTTGGAGTGGGAGTCAAACTGTCCAGAGGCCACCAGGCGTCTTCCGGCTGGTTTAGATGCCCCCCCCTCCAGGAAACTGGGACACTTCAAAACAACCTATCAGCGCAGCACTATGGGAACATGTTGTACTGATTATCCACTAACACCGTTCATTTCATACTGGCCCTCACGTCAAAAGCAGAAGAAGACACCCGTACAGAACATGGAGCAGCACGGCCTCACTTACTGTTCCACTCTGCGAGCTGCTGTTGCTCCAGGACCTCGTCGTCCCCCTCCGTGACGCACACGCAGCTTCTCGCCGCCAACAACGCCGTGGCACAAATAGTCGCGACTATGCAGCGGAACGACCGTGTCGACATGTTCGACGGCGGCACGAGGCGGCGACGCGCAGAGAGTTGCGCACGTTCCGAGTAGTCCCGGTCCCGGAGACCCGATGTGTTTTGCACGCGCACTTTTTTTCTTCCCCCCTTGTAGAAAAGTTTGGCCAAGAACGCGACGTCACGTCTGACGGAAGAGGAGCTGCTGCTGCTGCTGCTGCTGCTCCCCGCTCTCAGGCTGTTTACACTGAGCGGACCCATGATGGACAGATAGACGGAGATGGATGTGCAGAAAGACTACATCTAAACGCAATATGTGCATTCCAGTGACATTTTATAAAGTGCATCCCTTGGTAATGTTTGTTTGTTACTCTTATTTTCTCAGTTTGTATACAGTCTGTAACCTTGTTTATGCTGGTTTTGTTTATTTTTACTTTAATGGTGCTCCTTACTCTCTCTTATCGTTCACTTTCTGGGTTAAGCATTCTGAAAAACACAAACTGCTACCGTCTTGGCAATCGACATTATTTGTCCTGTCTTTTGTCATTGTAAGGACACATTTATTTATAGAAAACAACGACACAGACTCATGGAGTAAGTTTCTATTCAAATGAAAAACGGGCTGAGGGGATGGATGGACGGATGGATGGAAGGAAGGAAGGAAAAGGTGCTTCTTGGACAGTGGTGACAATTACAAATGGGAAAATGCTGCTGCTTTAAAGTACTTTTTAATGGACTCTCTTTGAATGACTTAATTTACTTTTTTTACAGTAAGAAAAAAAATCATCTTTATTTATGTGCCATGTCACTTAATAACACAGTTATCAACACTGAAGGCTCAGCCTTGCTTTACAACAAAACAAGCACAATATTTAAAAAACACGAAATCACAATCACCTGTATATTTACATTCATTAAAAGTAAAGAGATTTCATTTCAGTAGTTGACCACACGTGGTGTTGACTCCTCTTTTCCAAGCTGCATGTTACAGTAGACAGACGTTATAGTCGAAGAAGTTTGCAGGATCGTGCAACAGGAAAGTGCATTGGCAGTGCACTCTGACAGCAGCAAAGTCGTCATGTCGTGTTTATCTGGTCACAGTGTTGTCGACTGCGTTACAACATCTCTAAACCAAAATAGAGATTCATATAAAACAAAACACATTTTCTCTTGCATACACACTCACACACGCACACTCTCAAACCTAAGTGCACTCAGATGTTTGCATTGCCTCCAGTTCATCATCAGTAGTGATCCATAATCTTTCCTCTCTCCGTGTTCTTGTAAGTTACATTTTTGAACGTAGATGTCGAGCTTTTAAACAAAGGGTTGGTCCCCTGAAGAAGAGCAAACAAATACATGATGATCACTTTAAATATTATCAAGAACACTTTAATTAAGGCTTATTTACGGTATAATTTTATTACCGTTAACGATTCATATAAACAACAATCGAATACTAACCCTCATTTTGCTTATTCCTGGTTGATGGAGCAACTGAAGGTAAGTTCATGTAAAATGCCAGAGCAAAACTCATCCTTTAGCAAATGTATCTGTTATCTGTTATTATAAGATTACATTGTTTGGTAGAGTCATATTTATCAGTTTTATTCATTTTAATGAGAGTCTTTCTAAACCTTTGCTGCTTAACAATCCTACTTTAAAGAGTCAACTTTATTGGTGGTTTCAGAAAGAGTCCGAAACAAATATTTGGAGCTTTTAAGTGACTTGAGGGTCTTACCGACTGCCATTTTGCCTTTGCCCTCTCCGCCTCAAACTTAGCCACCTCTTTACGGTCATGGACGGACACCAGCACCTTCCACACAGCAAGCAGGATCAGGCCAATACACACAACAGAAAGAGAGACTCCCAGGATAATCATGGGGATGTTCGGGGGCTCTGGGCAACCTGGTGGTGGAGGACAGCAGATGAGAATAATGCTGGAAGACCCTCTGGTTTTGTCTGTTTTCTGCATGGGCATCAGTCTTACCGTATATCTGGAGGTTGTAGGCAGTGGTCCCCGTCTCAGTTCCCTCCACATCAAAAGAGATCCAGCACTCATTCTCTGTCATCAGCGTGCAAGTCACAGAAGGGCTGTTGTCATAATCTAAGGAGAAACGTGAACATACATAACCATAAGGTGATGAATCCATGATATATAATCTTCCCTTTTTGCCATTGTGCTGAGAATGTAAAAGGATATACTTCCCTCTGTTTGGCTGTCACTGTGATTTCCATATCAAAGACTAGGATCTGGTGTGTGTCTGTGTATGTGTGTGGACCACACCATTGTGCTTCACATGTGAAGCATGAAAATCCTCTGCGATGATCAGATATACCTCTCATCTTGCCCAAGTATAGTGGGTTTAAAATAATCTCCTTTATAAAGGAGGACGAGGTCCTTTGGCTATTCACATGCACTACAATCGCTCTGCCTGTACAACAAGGTAAATAATATGTTCCCCATTGTCCAGTGTTACATGAATGGACATTGATGGTGGTGTGTTAGAGAAGGGGGTTTGGGCTTCAGGGAGATACCCAAGTTGATGCAGGTCAGAATTCCTCCAAATCTATGACCCATGGGGAAACTTACCTGGGCCCTATGTTGATACCACGATCAAAAACTCTAACACAGGAGAGCTGACTGTCAAACATTTACAGCACAGGTGATTGATCATCAAAACTCAAAGTGAGATTTTATGCTGTGAATGAGCACAGTGGTACATATATAAATATATAAATTGTATTATACTGTATATTAGTGCTTGACTGAATCCAAAACCTTATGGTATGCTTTGGAAAACATTCAATGTACAGCCTAACTGATACTGATTTTTCTATGACTACTAAATATATATATATATATTTTTTTTCATTCATTCATTCATTCATTATCTACTGCTTAATACTGTTAAGGGTTGCGGGGGGAGCTGTATATATATACACATATATATCAGTAGTCTTTTTTTTTGAGATATAAGTATATGTTTCAATAGCTTTTTAAACATAAATAATAATCTTGATAAAGATCCATCAAAACCAATGACTGGAATGGCCATATTCATGTTCTTCCTACAGTATCTAACTGCTGAAGAAACACCCGAATTCATTCATTGTTATTATTTACTGAAAGTCCCATTGTCTGCAATGAAGTGCACAATTACATTCAATAATCTCACGGTTCATCTTTCACTTTTAATGCAACAGTGATTATTTACCTCCTGTTGTGTTGATGGAAATTTTAGACAGGCTGCACCTTTGATCACAATGCTCGGCATCTTCCTTTTCTTGGAGATGGCACTCCACACAGGACCTGACATGGAAACAAATGGAAAAATCCAAAAAAAGTCAGCAAGAAAGTGACAATACAGAAACGTATTGGGAGCTTTAGGATCAATGAGGCGTCAATGGGTGACACAGTGAGTCCAGAGAAATCTCAGTGTTGGACACTTATCAGAGTTTTCCCAAGGCCTCACTCTCTCTCTCTCTCTCTCTCTCTCTCTCTCTCTCTCTCTCTCTCTCCCTCTCTCTCTCTCTATAACCTCCTCAATAACAGTGATATCAGATGGCACCAGCCCTGACAGCTGCTTTACAATGGAGAAAGGAAATCCCTTAGTGCTGTTTTGAGGACATTAGTTGTCTTTTGATGTCACATGGTAGGTGTAGACACATGTGAACAAGGGGACCGGAACCTGATATTGCTGAACTCAACAGAACTGGCAGATCATGTCGTGTAAGGAGACAACATCTTATATCTTTCAGGTAAAAACACACACACACACACACAAAAGCGCTTTAACCCTAAACCCATCCAGTCTTCTTTTATAAGCTGATGGCATGACTGTGCTCTCACCTTGCAGAGCTACAGGTGTCTCCACACGTTGGACACTTCTCACATTTGTCCCCAGATGCTCCAGGTACAGCGCAGACACAGTGGCCACACTCACAAGCCCCCCTGTCACTGCAGACTCTGCCGCCCTCCGTCATGCACGCCTCCATGCTAGTGCTGCAGTTACAATACTCCCCTGTCCAACCGCTTTCACAGTGACACTCACCGCAGTCACACACGCCGTGTCCTAAAAAAAAAAAAAAATCATAATTCAAATAACAGGTTCCCTGCCGGAAATATGAATAATCTTTATATGTAGGTGTAACAGCTCACCTCCGCAGAGCTCTCCACGGAAGCGAACACAAGAGTAGTTGTCACACTCGCAGTAGGGTCCATAGATGCGGCCGAAGCTGGACGCGTGACACACACACTGTCCGCAGTAGCACTGGCCCTGACCGCTGCATATCTCCGACTCATTGTTTGCAAGGCAGTTACTCAACAATGCGCTCTCCTCATTGCATTCACACTGTGCCCCCAGGAAGCCAGGCTGACACACGCACACGCCACAGTGGAAAGCTCCTTGGCCCTCTGTGCACTGGCTGCTGTTTGCTTCAGGAGGCTGCCGGCAGTCACACGTGCAAAGAGACTCCAGCTCCACCTCCAAACTGTCCTGTAAGCCGACTGGTTTGAGGGAGAAGTGGCGAACCCCTGGCTGGCACCCCGCAAGCTCGACAGACACGTTGAACACTACCTGTGGGAGTAAAGTGAAAATGAATTGATTTGAAGGGAAAGAAAAAGTCTTTGTCGTCAGAGTCATTGTTTCTACGTGCTATGGAGCCCAAATTATTAAAACCACAACATTGCTGGAGCAATCTAATGTGAACCATCCTGCTAAAGTTAATGACCCAGTTTGTAAATGAGATGTTACTGAGGTGTTGCAACTGCCTCGAAAAATTAAAAATTGATCAAAACAGTTTTTAATTGTTTTGTCTACTTTTTTAAGTTCTGGTCACACATTAACATTTCAATCTTGCGTTTCTTCTATCCACCAATGTATTGCGCCAGCCCGTTTAGAGGTGATAACATGAAGAAAGGGAAATTAAGAACAAAAGCAACTGACCGTCTCTCCAGGTTTGACGTTGGAGCAGCGTTTTAGGTCGGGGAGGACAGTGCCGTTCGGGCAAATGGCTACGAAGGACATCTGCAGCTCCTCCGTGTCTCCAAGGACCTCGAGTTCGATCTCTGAGCGCAGCTCCTGAAAAACAGTTAATAATAACTGTGTAGAAATGTCACTATCAGCACAGCAAGTGACCGAGCAGAGAGGTTTATTGTCCAAAGTTGCAAAAATTACCTAAAATCTATCTGGCCCTATGACTTATGTTCTCATGAAGTGGGATTTCCAGGGCTTTCAGTGGAAACGTACTTTCACCCGGCGCTGACCTGTGACAAGCTGAGACTCCTTGAAACCTCTAATGCTCACTTTCAGGGTGAGTCATCATCCCAGGTGTGCTGGGATGTGGGAAACGCCTAAGGAAAGAGTGACAGCTAACCTCAGCTGGAGGACATACTGTGCTTGACTGACTAATGGACTCTGTGACGGACCGTCTGGGTGCTCACAGAGGGTTAATTGTGTATTTCCTGCATCCGAGTTACTGAAGTGAAGAAAACAGGAGGGACAGACCAAATTAAAGCTGGATTAAGGTAAAGTGGGTTCCCCAGATTTAAAAGACTTAACTGTTCTTCTGTAAATATGTTGTGGGGAATTTGAAGTGTTGTGGCTAACCTATCTATCCACTAATCAACGGGCATTCATCTAAATTTGCAGGTAAGTGTAAATGCTCATCATCTGTCCTTATTCACTAAATATCTATTTTTTCTTTTCCTTAAGAACCACACCATTTGTATTGTGATAAAAGGGTCTCCTCTCCTGAGCGTGGTTCATGTGGCCGAGTTAGGTGTAAACAACATAAGAGATGAAGTAATTAAAGGACTGCAGGCTTGCTACCAGTCACTGTTGCTGGGTGGGAGGACCCAGGGTGCATGAGGCAGACAGAAAGAGAGAGAGAGCGCAAAACAGAGTCAGAAGACAAGGAGATCAAACTGCAGGGACAGGCAGAGACTTGCTGTTAAACATGCTGATGCAAAGCATGGGGGTGGCAGGGGGGAAATGTAATAGAAGAAAGAATGAAAGAGAAAAGCAAGTGACTGAAAAGGCAAGTGTGCTTAATGTTCCCATGTGTTTTGTTTCCAACTCAGTCCTAAAACCTTTTAAAGACGAATAACATAATACAAATGCAGTTTTTTAGCTTTCGCTTTTCCTGTCTTATTTCTTATGACCTTGGCCGGAACACACTTCCAGATCACCAGGATTATTTATTTACTTTGTATGCTGTTACAATCAGTTCCAGGATGTTGTGCGAATCTGTGGCCAGGACTCCGACTGTGGCGCCAGGTATGAGATCTGCATAGTTCTAAGGAAAACAAAAACCAAACAGCACAAACAAAATATCAAATGTGGGCAGACTTGGCTCTTAGTCCTGAAAATATATATATATATATATATAAAGGAGTGGGGAGGATAAAAGGACTAGTTCTGACAGGTTGACAGAAAATGCAGCTCAATACATAAAAATGTTGACCTCAATCAACAGTGTGCTCACATACCGATATGTTTCCTAGTTTGGAACAATTCTATCTGAAAGAAAGTAAAACTCTGACAGGACAGATCCTTGTAGTTACCTTGTAGTTGGGTATCTGCTCTTCTGTCACAGCAAATATCAGTAAGATGTTGTTCTCCACTACCTTATCAATCAGCTGACCAAGTGTTGGATACTCCTGAAGAAACAAAGTGAATTGGACAATCATAGCATTGCATAGCGTTAAATTAAATTAATTTAAAACGTCTGTGCTTTTACCTGCACTGTGGACATGGAGTACTCATTGTTGACATCCAGGTGACACTGCCCATCGTTAGGAATCACGATGCCGGCCATCTTGCTGTCCATCCCAAAGTGTGAGTCAGCATCACTGGCAAACACCAGCAAACGCATCGAATCATTCCTCCAGCCAATTTTGTCCTATCAGAACACACAGTGTTGTTGTTGTTGTTGCTCATCAATCTCAAATCACAAGACAAAATCACAAACAAAGTTACAATTATGTGATTATATAATAATATTAATAATATATTTATATAAATACATATTATTATATATAATATTACCATTATTATATTATATAATTAGATTAGTTTTATATGTATTTAAGAATTTGACCAAAAACAAAATCATACCCTACAAACGGCTGCCTGCATGACAGCGTCAAAGCCGCACTCTGGCACATCAATATTTGCAGACACATGTTGCTTTGCGATTATCTCGTTGAACTTGTCGGTGCTGCTCGTCAGAGACAGGACGTGTTTATAGCCAAACGTTGGCAGGCAGGTTAAATCAACGGTGCTGTGACAAACCAGAAATCAGACATTTAAAATGCAAAATCATCTAAGTTCCCAAATTAGACTGTTTGGATAATTAATGTAATCTCAAAGGAGGGGACAATGTTGAAGTCTCTGTCCGTGTGTACCTGCAGGGGTTAGCCAGTTCTTCCTCTGTGATCCTGATGAAAGGCAGGACGGGTTTCTCAACAAATGAACCAAACCCCATGCGAAATTTACTGGTGAGGTGGGCCATCTTTTTCGACAGAGAGGTGCCCAAGTCCTTGATCTTCTCCAGATCGTCAATCATGGATGCTGACAGGTCCATCAGATAGTACAGGTCCACAGGATAGTCCTCAGTGTGTTGGATCTTGACCTGGAAGGTCACCTGACTGCCTGTCCAAATTAAAATTCAACACCTTATTTTTGTTTTAAAATGAGGAACCTCCTCTTGAGGGAACTCATCAGTTGAATAAGGCTATGGACTGCATACCGGCTCGCAGCTTGAGGGCCATTTTCTGTGGGAAGATCTGAGTGCTGTTGGCACTGCCCGTCTTCTTCCCCAGTGGACGATCATGGAGGATCCGGGCTTCGGAGACCGGGAACTCCAGCTGGCTGCTCGCACATCCTTTTTCGACTAAAATATCCAGTGTGTCACATCTTTCGCTGACTGAGAACCAGTCTGTGAAATTCTGAGACGCGGATGAAAACATATACATGTAGTCCTGTTTACAGATAGCAAGCGCGTGCATAAATCATCAGAAGGCGAATCCCCTCACAATGATCTGTGTACAAAGAACCATGTGTTTTGCGTTGCGTTATGGCGGCCTGCCTACATGTCGCCGTGTCATACATGCAACACAGGCTGCTTACCTCCTGCGTGCACCAGGCACAGTGAGGACTGAGCTGCAGACACTCATCACAGGACACAGCGCTGCCGGTTGAACACGATCCTGCAGCACACGTAAACACAGTGTTCAGTTAGGGTCAACAGGTCAGCAATTGCCAGAGTCTCCTGCAATAACGTGAAGGTCACTACAGTGACACCAATAAAATAATAAAACAGTTAGGTAAAGTGTAATTAACTACTTTGTTACCATGTAGCCGATGACTACTTTATTATTTACGTTAAAATGCAATGTTAAAAACTCTTGCTTAGATACTTTGGGTTTTAAAAAAAAGTATAACATAACAAGTTTACCAGTCACAAATACCAAGATCATTTATGTTATAAATGAGATTCCCCATTTCAAAGCGGAACTTGCTCTTACCTCCCACGCTGCTGATCCAGTACGGGAGAATCAAGCTGAGCAGTAGAAGCCCCATTAGTGCGCGAGGTTACTGATTGATAGGAAACAGAAGAGGATTTCAAGTTGTCTCATATTTCCAGCAGTGAAACATATCCCTGCCCCACGCGCCGCCGCTCCTCGACCGACTGCAGGCTGTGTTGGAGAGCGCTGCCGCCCCGCGCGACCTGCACCGAGGGCGATCAGGTGAGTGGCTGCCTTTACCTGTGCTGCCTTTTATGTGCACTTCCGCACAGGTGAGAGAGCGAGGCGGAGACGTCGGGGGACGCGCGTGCTGACGATGCTTTAATTTCCACCTTCAACCATGTAATCAGCTTTGTCTCTGTACTTTGTCTATATAAATATATATATATCGTGTATACTGTGTGTATATATAGGGGAGAATACATTTAGATAATATATAATATAATAAATAAATACATTTCCGATTAAATAACCCATGGAACCATCAACAAATCCATAGCAACCACTTGTTGATGTAATCTGCACTACTGTACCTTTGAGGAACTTTATGTTGGAGGCACTTTTTACTTCCACTCTTTTGACATTTTAATATGTATCATTGCCCTCCCAGTTTAGCATTTTATTGTATTGGTTATCCTACATTTGTTTTAGAAGTATTAGAATAAACCAGTTTCTACTTTTGTGATATTTTAGGAGCCCAACCCCTTGGTTTTGAAACAGTGGAGTAAACTGACTGTAAATAAAGTAGTTTAAACTACACTCTCCCATAGTCCAAATGTAAAATGCTGTTTAGACCCCTGTTAACAATATTATCATGTAACAATATATCGCTGATATATTCTTTTCCAGTGATTACTATAACTTTTAAGACTTAAACACAATATACTGTTGATACTTTGAGGTTTGACTTTGGACATACATACAAATTTCTTAGGAGGTAATATTTGTAAGTATTTTTTATGTCATTGTAGGTAATTTTCCTCAAGTACAGTATTTTTGATCTGACTGAACTTTGTCCAAACAAGAGCAATACAGCCAGGCCACACCATAAGCAAATATAGCCAGCACTCCTGCATTACCCAGACACTAGAGCAGAAGATATGTTAATCTTTAACAACACAGGAACATGAATCATTGTCATTGTCGTGCAAGAATGTTTTTTTTTTTCAGTTTGACAAAAACAACTATGCAGGCCTATCACAGGATATGAAATATGACCATGACTGTGCGCGGGGGTCTGTGTGTACAATATGAGGGGAAGGAGGGTGGAGTTGCGTAGGTGTTGTACCACTGACAGCTGCAGTATGAATATCTTGTAGCTTGTCCCAACTCAGAGGAATCTCACAATTCAGCACCACACCCCTGTGGATCTGGGTGAGTCCCCATCTGCTCCCCCAAGCAAACTGGCACCTCCTATATCAATCCCTGTCACCCCCCTTTTCTTCTGTCAGCCATGGCACGTCTGTCTTAGTTCTCTGAGGCACCTTTACCCAGTGACCGTCTTGAAGTGTCCATTTGTGAAACTGCCATTTCAATCATACCTCCTTTGAATGAACTCTCCTCACCTGCTTCTCTATCTTTGTTTTGCTTCTGTTTTACTCCCCCTTACTTTCTCTCTCTCTCTCTCGCTCTCCCTCTCCCTCTCTCTCTCTCGCTCTCTCTCGCTCTGTCTCTCCCTGCTTATCTCTCCTTGCTTGTCATTATTTTCTGGATTCCTCAAGAAATATTTTAACGGGATGACACCAAACACCATTTCTTGTAGCATCTGATTTTATGCTTATTTCATATGCTGAGTAAGAGCAGTTAGGTGGTTTAGATACTTTGTGTCAGAATAGCACAAAAAATACAAGTATCTAACTGAACGAAGGTCACAGTGTATCTGTATTTTAATTATACCTGAAAAGGATTGTCAGAGAGTATCAGTCTCATCAAAATTCAACCATCAACAAATGACTCTCAATTATGTTTCTTTCTCAGCACGACACCACATTTACTATGCATAGAAATAGAGGTTTATTAATCCCACAATAAGGCAGCTCACCTTCAGGGGCGTCCTCTGATAACATGCTGTACCGTCTCAGGCTGTCTTCCTTGTCATCAAGTGAAAAATGGAGAGAAAGAGAGAAGCATCAGGCCAATACATTCACTCCCATTGTATCCCGGCAGTCGTCAGAGTAACAGTAAACCTATTGTAACAGCGCCCTTTATGAAGCATGGTGCTAGGGTGACCCTGCTGCCCATGCTCCTTGGCTCGTTCGTGTGTGCGCACGCGTGTGTGTGTGTGTGCATTTGTCTGTCAGAAAGTGGGTGAGCGAGTGTGCATGCATGCTGGAGTCATGTGTGGGTGTTTGTGCAGGCTCCAACTTGCCCATATGTGTGTGAGTGAGGGTGTGCAGGGGGAGGCTGTGATGATAATGAGTGACAGTAACAAGTGCTGGCTGTGAGACCGCCACAGGATCTAACTTCTTTATTAAGAGATGACCTAACTGACATGCGAGTGTTGCGCTTTGGAGGCTCAAGGTGGCGCAAACTGAGGCACAGCAGCATCACTGAATCAAAGCAATGGTCTTGTTGGTTTTTGTGGATTGTGTGTGTCTGTGTGTGTTTGTGTGTGTGTGTGTTGAAGTTGTATTACTTCCTGCAGTGAGGAGGAGGAGAGGAGGAAGCCGGTGCTGTAACACAGCCTCCTTCTTACATTGGAATGGCTGGAATGCAGGTGTACCCATACAGTGCATGCTTATGTGGTTGTAACACAATAAAAGCGAATAGAGATACACTGTATTTGTGTCAACGGTATTTTAAATTCCTACAGCACGCACTACAGAGTCTGTCTGGATAAAAACAAGACGTAAAGTCTGCAGCCATGACAGTGATGATTGCACATAAGCTAAATGCTAACATTAGCAAGATTGCATGATGGCAGTGATAATTGTAAACATGGTAACAGGTGTGTCAGTTGCTACTACTACTGCTGCTGTCGATTAGTTTTGTCGGATTAGGTCATTAAAAATTACTGGAAGAAAGGAAACTATAACCACATGGTGGCGCCAGAAGGGCTAAGTCACTGTTCTTCTGTCTTCTTATATTGTTTGGTTTTTGACTGGAACATTTCTATGTTGCCATGTCAATTTACGGTATATTCCATATTTCCTTTTTTTTTTTTTTTTGCCAGAATAGCATTTAACAACAAACGTGAAAAAAATAACTGCAGTCAGAGTGTCTTCATTATGACCAAGCAGATAAGAGCAATATACTAAAATAGAAACGTCATTGACTGTTTTGATCATCTGAGGTTTAGGCAAATTCTACCTTCCATTATTTTTTATTATTTTTTCTGACTAAACAATCAGCTGCTTGACTGAGAAGATCTGCTGTATAATGTACTCATGGTATTAACAACAACAGTGTAGAGCCTGAGGAAGCACCCCATGTGTTACACATAGCTGATGTGTGTCACAGTAAATGAATGACATTAGAAACTGTGGAGCAGGCCTCTGCTCTTCAGGCCTGAAGTCTGACCTTGGGCTTTCTCTAGGGAATCATGCCATGTGTGCCCTCAGCTGTGGAGAATTAAGAGAGAGACACATAGTAGAGGAGAGGAAAGAGGGAGACTCTATTTGGCATCTGTCTTATGTTCAAAGGCTTGATTCCATCACAATAGGAACTTGACTGACATGTGTGTGTGCATGGGGAACAGGGGACGTATGTGTATATTCTTGGAGCTGGGTTTGGATACGTGGGGCGTGCAAGTGTGTGTGTGTGTAATAGTGGCTGGCAGTGAGTGTGATGGCTAATCTTGTACCCCGGTGGTTTTGATCCCCTTGACTGGTAAGAGATGGGGGCATGGTGCCTTTATGTCTCTGGGATCAGCTGCACTAAGTCAGAGCTTAGGAAGGGAGATCCGGTGTGAGAGTGAAACTACAAAGGCTGTGTGCCTGAAATAGAGCAGGGACGAACTGGGCCATGAACACACACGTGCACCACTTGTTCTTGCACTCCTGTCCATCATACTTTTCATATACAGGATCATTCAAGAAGAGCTTACGTTGGACAGCTTTGGCCTACAGCGCCCTCTAAAGCCTGACATCGGTAAAGCTCCATTAACTGTTCAATGATAAATGGACGGTGATTATTGTAAAGGTTATTTGATAGTTGTTGTTTTTTGTAATCACAGGTTTAGATTTAGTTATATACAGATTTTTGTAGGTTAAATTAATAAGTACTTCCAACAAGTACAAGCAGTGACACATAATCAATAGTTTCATAGAACGTCTGAACTATATGTTTATATAGAATAACACCAGAATTATTCTATAAACCCACCTATTATTAGCTATACCACCTATCCCTTGAAGGACCTCAAAACAAATAATGTTACACTGGTGCAATGGCAAGAAAATACAGACCAACCATTTAAAGAGACACAAGTCATTTCTGAGAAAGAGAAGAGCCTTTTATTCAGCAATGATTTTTTTTCCAGTCTTTTCAAAGGAGAGCACAAGGAGAAGATTGTTTAAGAATCAGCTGAAGGTGACAGGGGAGGCGATGAGGATAACATGTACAATTTTACCAAATATTTTTCATTTCTTTCCAGCAAGAAAACGTGCAGTTTGGGAATTTACACTGAGTAAATGCCCGGTTACTGCCTGTATTTTCCTACTGTGAGCATTTACAGCTACCATATTATCAATTGAGGAGAAGCACTGTGACCATACAGCTGTGATCACACATCTTGTTTCTTTGTAGTGTCGAGTTATTACACAGGAAATCATTCAATTTGAAAAAAAAAATAGCAAGGCAAAAATAAAACTCAACCATTTTTTCACTTTTGGCCTTGAATGTAAATAAATTACAAATCCCATTCTTAACCAGCCATCCTTTTAAACACATGCTATCTGCCATGTGCTTTCAACTTCAATCAGATTCACTGCTGCATTTGTAATTCATACATTGATTGTTGCATTTATTTTGCAGGAGGCAAATATTTGGAGCTTTACAGTCACAACCTAAGGAAGATATTTTTTTGAAACAAAAAAAGGTAAGGGAAAGTGATGAGTCATCTAAAATCTGCCGCAAATGACAAAGGCAGAAGAATTCGGCCAAATGAATGCATGCGGCCTGTATTCATTTGTTCCAACACACTGTAAACCAACTACTTTCAGGAGAAGCTCGTTGCTGTCTTACTTTGAATCCCTAAAAATGGAGCATCACAGCTGAACAACACTCATCATTTGGAGCAAAAGAAACACAAGAACAGAAGCAATGACAGAACGATTAGGTAAAGCACAATGTTTCTTTGAAAACCAGAAGGAGAAATGCTGCATGTGGGAGACATACGGTACAAGTCCTATTTAGCCAGCTCCTGAGCGAGGCTTTAATTCTGCTGCATCCACACTGATGAAAAAAAAGGGGCTTTACCCGCAAACCCCACAACGCCAGTGGGCTCCAGCAGAACCATGAGGTAGATCACTGGTCAAGATGACCACAAGAGGAAAAACAAAACTCCTGAAAGATGCCCACTGGGTGTAAAACATGTAATTTCATAAAAGTACTGCTATCATTTTGTGTCATCCGAACGTAAAATAAAAAAGAAAAGGAAAATAAAGAATTACCTTGCTCTGAGTTTACCACCGTTCTTTTGTCTTAGTATTGCCTTGTGATTCTCATTGTCTTTATTGCTACCACGTAACTAGATAGCGGAACACTCAAGCAATGGAAATCGCCATGATTTCACGCACACATTTAATCAGTCAGATAGAAATATGACACCTGATCAAGTTTGATGAAAAGTGTTGGAGAATGCTAGATGTGACGTAAGGAAGGCACCTTTTCCAATAATAAATTGTTAAATTGTTAATTTCCTAATGAAATGGTCACCTGTGTCCGCTTGTCAAGTACAGTTGGCCATAACTTGATTTCGTGAGTGTTTCTGTGGCCACTTTAAAAACACAAATGAAGCTATTCTGAAACCTTTAACTTCAGTGCAAACAATGTTTTGCAAGGTTTTTTTTATAGATCACAAATAAAGGAACTATAAAATCATAGAAACCTTGAAGAGGGGAAAATCGCTCAATCTCATGCATTTTTATATCCCATCATACTAGGAGGAGGTGTTGGGGAGGGTTCTAAGGACAGGGGAGGCTAGGGGAGGACCCTCTGGAGTTGGTTTGAGAATCCATGATAACAGAGAAAAAGAAGAGCATTTTGTTTCTTATCAAAATAAATCAGATTTTTTTTTCCGTGATTCACCAACTGCTGGAGTCCATTTACACTGTTCTCATTTCCACCACAAATGTTGGGGCTGTGCAAAAAAGTTCATGTGTCTGGTCCAATCAGAGAAGGCGGTGACTGTTTTCACTGTGATGTCATCAGCAAGGTCCCATGTTGCCTTTGGACTCACAGAGTAGTTCAAAACCTATGAATGAAGACACAGAAAGCAGAAGAACGGGTCATGAAATCTATAAACTAATATTATCATACAACATTATGATCTTTTTTTCCTCTTCGAAACCGTTTAACCATTTTCTGTGATCAAGAATGGTTTTGTTAAAAAAAAAGTCAGATTAGACAAACATTCTTATAATTCTTACTTTATATTTTTGTTTATCACCACATGTTCAAAAAGGTGCTTGTGCATCTAATTAATCACTTTGTAGGCATCACCTATAAAAGGTCTTATAAATTGTAGTTTTCTATAACCTGGTGATGATCTTTTTAATTATTGGCTAATAACTAATCTATAAAACCATGCTAACTGACTGAATAGAGCGGATACTTCGAATATTAAAACCCATTGGTAGTCTGGTAGTCGGTGTGGCAGTAAAATTGCTGAATTCGACAACTTACTGGAGTTGACGTCACATGGCCTACATTCAGAAACTGAAACACACCTGCGATTACTTGCTGAGCTGACTATAAGGAGATGAGTTGTTGGAAGAATCAACTTGCTGTGGCGTGCCATTCTCCTGAAAAGAAAAACAGCATCTCTCATTCCGAGGGCGATAATAACTATCCTCACTGCGTTTGCACTGAGATAATTGATAGTTTTAGAGGACGAACACGTCCTCCAAGACAACTCGAGGACTTATGAATGGACACAGGGGTGCACTATCATGAGCTGTTGTGATGTTCAACAATAACTGTTTCAGGATGTAGTATCTTTTTGAGACAAAGATATATAATGAACTCACAGGTGCTGCCTGCATTGGAGGATACTGAGGCATGTAAGCTCCCTGGACACCAGGGCTGGCAGCAATGTACTGTAAGAAACAGAAATATTAAAGGCTGTGTATTGGATCTGTTGTACATGATATGACATACACCTAACAAAATGTATATTTATAATTAAATTATTATTACTATTTATATCTACAGCAGCTTCTTAATATATACTTTTATTTTTCTATTTTATTTTCAAATAGACAGTGCAAGCTAATTTGATCCACACATAGTGAGGATGTGGGATATCCCAGAATTCCACTCACCGCTCCATTGTTTCCCAGTGACAGCTGACCCATCTGCTGAGTAATCATGGCTGACGGGTGCAGTGACATGGAGGGGTCCACAGAGGGAGACATCACGGCAGCCTGTAACACAAGGCAGCTCAGTTATTTTGAATCCACATATCACATGATACAGGTCAACAAACTAAATCAATAATTTCTGATGAAAGGCAAACATTATAGAGGCTGCACCAGCAGGGGAGTACAGAGAAACTCCTTCAAACCTAACTATGTAGGATGGAGCAGAACGATTCGCTGACAAACATCTAGTTTTGACAAATTGTGAACTATTATGTTTACAATGACAATGATAATGTAGTATTTTGAGGTGAACATATAAGTATTTTTAACGCCTCTGCATTCATTCGCCTCTGCATTCAGTGAAAGTATGACATCGTCAGCTCTGATCTGTCTTCAGACGGCTTATATTTCTTTAAACATGATGCCTTTAGGGAACAGAGCATTTCCTTGTAAAAAAGAAAAAAAAAGTGGGGGAGGGGACAGATCAGCAGAGACACTTGTTCCGCTGGAAACCATCTGTTGGAAGAGTCAAAGAATCACAAGACTGTCTCTGCTTCAGGCATTTCCTGCTGGATCGGGGGTGGGAGGGTGGGGGGGAGGGGGGGGTAGAGGGGGGGGGGGGGGGGGGGGGGGGTAGAATGTCTATTTCACTGTTGTTCCTTTCCCCTTACATACACATTCCAGCACACCTACGATCTATATAAATACACGGTGGCTTTATTTAAGAACTCAGCTCTGCCCTTCTACTTTTGGGAAAGTTGTTTTTGTCCGTGTCAGCAGAACAGGCCCATTAAAGTAACACTCGGAGTTACTGCGAGCTCAGAGCTGTAGCTGTAGCTGTGCCACACACCCATTTCCTGTAGGCTACACAAGAGTAGGAGGTGGTGAATGAGCAATGGCTGTCGCTCCCTTACCGGGTGCTGCATGATGTATGGTTGATGTGCCACCCAAGAATGACTCTGTACCTAACAGAGGGTCAGACAGGGAGGGAGGAGACAGATATGATGAGAAAGAACAGAGTTATTTCTGTGTTTGTTTTTTTAAAAGAAAACAAAATTTAAATAACAGCAATATTTGACCTGCTCCATTAAGCCCTCCCACAAGGTAACAGGTAAACATCAGGTGTAAGGCCACTGGTCGATGGGATGAAATGATGCTGTCAGATTCAATCTGACATTTCTCTGGGTTTGTTTATAGACATTATATCTTACATGAAGACATCAGTGTTCATACAGGGGAAGAAAATAGGACACCTGACGCAGTGCATATGAAAGTAACTGCCTCTACTGTTGGACTGAAAAAGTGACCCATTGTCAACAGTAGTTATGGATTAGGACTATGAAGGTTCATAAAGTGTCTATGCTACCAGAGCCAGGACCATGATCGACTTCCCAGTTGTTTCGTCAAAGGTACGGCAGTTTTTCCTGGACGGACTACACACAGAGTATGTCTGAACATTTTATTTGGATATTTTTTTTATCAGCATTATGGGAATGTCTACCACACATGCTACGGATTTATCTGGATCCCATCTGGTCGAGGACGCTACTCAGAACTCCTATTGTGCGTAGCTGTGCTGTTAGAGAAGCCCCCGACAGACCCCTCCCTCCTGTTAGTATAAATCTGAAGTGACAAACGTTGACGGTGGCCAGACATGTTTGCGGTGAAGAGAAAGTTATGAAACAAGCAACTTCCTAATTCCAGTGAGGCATGACTCAGACCCGTTGACTGCAACTGTGGAGAAGAGGACACCTATACCTCCTTCTACATCTATACCTCCTGTGCAACCCACACACAAGCACAGCTACGTTCTAACCATGCATTTAAATACAATACATGATGACAGAAGTGAGATGGAGGAGAGAGAGATGATTTAAATTCAGTTCTGGCAGTTGCACATGAAACAGATGTTCTGCTGTACCTGGTAAGCAGGGACTGGAGACATGTAGGGAGACATCGCAGGCTGCACAGTCATTATCCTGTTGGACACTGGATACGGAGAAGGATAATACCTACAAAACAGAATTTTTTTAAAGCGCCGTACAGTAAGAGTACTGTAATGAACTGCTATAACGCAAATACAACATACCCATTCTGTACAGCTGCTGAGGAAGGGTCATAGGTGAGCGTCATTGCACCCTAAGGTGAGAAAGTACGTTATAATACTTAGACAAGACTTTTGGATTTGTATCTTAATAATATGTATATTATATTATATTATATTATATTATATTATATTATATTATATTATATTATATTATATTATGTATATATATATATATATAATACATAAAAATGTGAATTCCTTCATTGTCATCACATTAATGAGAAACAGAGAGGGCTACAGGTTTAACTGTATGTGACTGTATGAAACGTGGATACATACTAGTCTGAGATCCCCTGTCTGACCATTTGGAACAAATCCGCCGTGAGCATGTTTCTTCCTTTGACTGTCTGCAAACTTACACAGCAAGGGCTGAGGGGGAGCTGCGAGAAAAGCACAAGAACGGAATCAACGACAACAGTCGCTCAACGCGTGATGGTCTCCACAGTTTTCATGGGAAACGGTTCATGGGTAAAGAACAGCAAAATTCATTCCTACCCAGAGCTCCAGAGGCTAGCTTGACATATTTTCCATTAAAGTGGGAGATGACGGCGTTACACTGCTCGGTTGTGTCCATCCTGAGAGAGGAGAAGATAAAGCGACGGCCATGACTCATCGTGACATCAAACGGGGTCAATCTAAAGTAAAACTGTACTCAACACAAAGTGGTATTGTTAAGCGTGGCTCAAAGGGGGATAACAACTGGCATCTGTACAAAAACCCAACACAACTAGCTGTGTGTGTGTGTGTGTGACTCACACAGCTAGTTTGTGTTTGCAACATTGTAGATGGCAACCACAAAAAAACAGATCAGGTGCCTTTAAGTGGATTTGCATTGTCCTCATTTGGCTTCCCTTCAAAACAGCAGTGGGTTTATCAGTGTGTACCAATCAAGGAAGGGGGGGGGGAAGTCAACAGAAACACAACCTTTGTGTTTCTTGCATGAGATCTGATTTACATGGTTTGCCTTTGCAAACTTATCGACAGCAGTTTAAACACAAAATTCTTTTCAAATGAGAAATGATACAATTGATCTTATAAGTTATTGTACAATGAAAAAAGCAACCAGAACCAGGATGAGTGAGTGTAAATTTGGTTCCAGTGTATTATGTATTATAATTGGGCTTGATGGAAGTTCCAGCGACTTAAACGATGATTCGGGCAGTGAAGAAGTGAACCGTCCTTTCTGTCGATCATCTGTGACTGACCTGGCGAATCCCACGCCTCGGCTGTTGCCGCTGTAGTCTCGGAGGATCCGTGTGGAGACGACATGGCCAAAGGGCTGCAGCATGTTCTCCAGCTCCTTCTCATCCACAGAGAGAGGCAAGTTGGAAATGTAGAGATTTGTTGGGTCCTGCTCCTGTTGCTGAAGACAAAGGCAGAAAAGAGAGGAAACACATATGAAATATTACCCGTGTGACATCTGACCTGAGGATGAGGTAAAATGCAGCTGTAGTTTCTCACACACCAGGCGACTTTATGCAGAGCAACAGATTAAGGCCAGAGCAAAATATCTTTAATGACAAATTTACATGTGACAGAGTATATATGTTCCTGTGGTATGAACCTGGATCAGGATTTGAGACTAGACTGAAGTATGGTTAAGGGTCAGACATCTGGTCAAACAAACAACATGAAGCAACACACACACACACACAGAAACACACTTGTACTGTGCAGCCGCTCAGCTTCTCAACTGTCTTCCCTAGAAACAGCAGGAGAGCGGCGTAGCCTAGCTACCACAACACACACAACTGTGTTCTGCTGTTTTTACCCAACTGAGCAGCTACATGCTGGTCTCCGAACTGCAGCCCTCCATCAGTGAGCTGGAAACCAGGCTAGAAAATCTGGAGACCGTGACAAATCACAGATGTGTTGCACAAATATCCTGTTTGTTGTCTAAAAAAAATGTTTCAATAACTAAAAAAAAGTGTTCCTGGTAAATAGTCGCTCAGATGAGTCACAGAGCTTTAAGCATGGGTCAGAGCAGTAAGACAGCTGCTATAGCGCTTTGGTGCAGAAATGCATACATCACTATGCATGAATGGCGATTGTTCATTTTTAGCGACAGTAATAATACCAGTGAAACTGTGTATTGTTTTATATAGTCTATCCTAACCCAGATGCTGTGTGTGTGTGTGTGAGCTGCAGGTTCCGTGTGTAAACCTGTCACACTGACTGACAGGTTACTTGGCAGAGAGAGACGTGACATCTGGTTTCTACAGTGAAAGTAAATGGGGTCACGGGAAGAACAGCTTGTCAGCTGAGGTCATGTGACCAGTCTAATGTCATTTACCAACACAAACCGGACACATGCTCACATTAAAGAAGAACAACCCCACAGAGATGATCACAAGCATGACAAATATGCACACGCATTCGCCCACACACACACGCACACACACACACGCACACACATATATATGCCTGTAACTCACCTTGGCCATCTGTGCCTGTATGCCGCTGGTTTTCAGAGCATGGACAGCCTTTAAAGCAGCCGCTGGGCTATCAAAGTCCACAAAGCCATAGCCTATAGTTGGGAAAAACAAATAATACAAAACATTGTACTATTGCAGATTGTGCATTGTGAATGTTAGCGAGGGATAAGGTCCTATATTAATACAACATTTTCTGTTATCAATACTGTGAAGATATCAAGATGTCTTTTAAATAATACACAACAATTTGTAAACAATCAGACAGTTTTAAAAATCTGATTTCTCTCAGGATGGCTTTTGTAATGTTTCAAAGGAGCTGTTCAACGTTTCAGATTTTTCAGGTAATTTAGATGAGACGCTCGACGCCACTCTCTGGAAATATGTCTATGCAGGATATATGCTGCATGGTCCACCAGCTGCCTTGCTTAGCATAAAGACTGGAGACAGGTGAAAACAACCAGCCTCACTCAGTTCAAGGGTTAAAAAAAATGCATTACCACATTAAATGTTGTTTGTTCTATATGTTCTGAAGTCAAAATGTTAAATTGTTAACACATGTTGATGTCCATAATAGACTGCACATTCGTCATTGTCTACATCACACCATAGCATTGTGGATTCATGGACATGCACTGTCAGTCACTGGTTTCTATTTATTTCCATAGAGCGTAAACGTGAGACTCCTGAGCCAGCTAATCCATCATAATCTGCCTTTGTTTTTGCCAGATTCACTGTATGGTCTCATTGCATTGTAATGCAGTTTCGACTGCAGCTGTGAAGTCATAGAACACACCTTGTTTGACAGAATAAATAGGCCACATTCATTGTTCTTGTTCACAGTGATGGATTACCCAACTCAAGCAAGTCATAGTTGAAGCAAATCGATTTGCTCATGCTACGGAAATGAATGGAAAATCGGAAGTGCCCTCAAAGGTGTAAAAATTAAAATGTATTAATGAATAAGTAAACAACATGAAATATGTTTTTGTAATGTAGTGTAATACACCAGTGTAATACAATACAACGATAAATAAAAACGCATGAAGTGAGTCTTCATATTCAAACATATAGAGGAAATAACTGGAGAGAATTTAAATTATATTGTAAAATGTACCTTTTCTTCTAACCCTACAGCAATGAACACTGATGACTGGTACCTACGACCTTACTGACCTTTACATTTGTTGGTTGTCTTGTCCAAGATAGCCTTTGCTGACTGGATCTTTCCATACCTGGGCAAACAAAAATGTTTCGATTTCTTTTTAAAAACTCTCTTTGAAAATAATCGACAACACTGTTGATCATTACGTAAATGTATATTATGTCTCTTTATGTGTTGTATCTCTTTTCAGAATATGCAGAGTGTATAAATGTACTCATCATGATGATCCAGTGAGATCAGAGGTTAAGACATCACAGGCACATAAATCTACATCACTACTTTTCACAAAACACAGTGAAACAAATATTAGAATTTCAGGCTCTGCTGTATGTCGGACTTTATAATAAGTTGAACCGTGGCACAAGCAGTGAGCTGCTCTCTGAATGCCCAGCTTACATCACCATTCAGTCCTTGTTGCTATGAAAAGCGCTTTCATTTCTGCTTTGTGCTGGCAAACACCAGTGGGAACGTGAACAAAACACAAGCAAACAGGACACAAACAGCTGCTGATGCTGGTTGCGCGGTTGAATGCCTCGCTCCATATGTTCAGGATTCAGAGGCAAAGAGAGGAGACAAAACTCCACTAATTATGGTCTCCACCGCACGGCCACTCAGACTGAGGCCTACATTATCAAATATTGAACATGTACAATAGGCTGCGGTACACGACCCTAGTTGTATTCTTTTTGATCATGATGCGTTTGGTTTGACATGTTTCTAGACACAATAGTTGAACCAGCCAATGTTAACAGCAGATATTATTTTAATTAGTTATTGTGTTATTGTGTGTATGTGTGTGTGTGTGTTGCATACATATACATACATACATATACATACTGTATATACATACTTGTAGTCTTCAGTCTTCATCATGTATACAGTAGGTGTGTGTGTGTGCGCGCGTGTGCGTTTACTCACTGGTGACAGAGCTTAACCAGGTCGAGGTCTGTAGTAGCGGGCGGCAGGCCGCGGATGTACAGGTTTGTTTTGCTGAGCTGCTCCAGGCCTGTGCTGCTGCTGTTGCTGCTGCTGCTGGGACTGGACGGAGTCATGGGGTAGGACTGCAGACAGGAAAACCACTGTTAAGAAGCGTATGAGATCTAGATAATCAAATTTAAACCCAGGTCAACAGTGATCACAAGAACATCTCGTATGTGTGAGACGAAAAGTGCACAAGCACAAATGGTGGAGTAAAGGTCATGATGTGCATTACTTTGCATTATGAATACTACGGCACTTTAAATATGTTTTCGTTATATTCCACATGTAATTTTACATTTTGATGAATATGGAACTCAAAATATAGAAATAGAAATAGTAGAAACATATTTATTTTATACTGGATGTTTCACAATTCCCTGGAATCTGTGTCCGTGGCTCACATCCTGCTGCTCTGTTTATCAGAAGTCTACAGTTTTCTTCATTCTTAAGACCTAAACCACGCCTTGCTGCCCTGCAAAGCATTTCCTTCCCCTTACTCATTCATTAAAATAGCTCCAAGCCACCCCAAACCCTCTCCAGATCACATCAAAGACAAAGCATGGCAGAATCACACCATCTGTCCATAACCAAAGGACAATCCACTCCGAGTGCCAAAGCCATGGGTACAACGATAGCCATGCCAACAAGAATCACTGGCTTATTCTTCTAGGGTCTTGTGATGGTGAAAACATTCTGTGCAGCTATTTTTCTTTTACAGATGATGAATTGATTGCTGTGGCAGGCACATCTGTTAGGCCTGTTATGTGCTCAGGCAGAGGCCTTACATTCATGTTGGTGTGCTATTACCATGCTAACTTCATTTGAGACCACCGAGGGTTCACATAAGGCCTCCGAGAGGGTGCACCCCCCCCATCAAAGACAAGCTATGGTAGGATACTGTATTCCACAGAGATGACCGTCATACTTTACAATTACACTGGAAACACATCCAATGTTTCCCTGTCAAGGTTCAGGTGTAATTGGCCTTGGATTCATGCCAAAGTAATGAGCAGTATTTTAGCTATGAAATATTACAGGTGAAGTTGGTAGGTGTGTGTTCAGGGTGTCACAGCTGAAGCCACAATCCACTTCATCTGATGCAGGACTCTGCATGTCTATCATCAGACGCTGCTCCGTACCTGCCCTCTATTCTCATCCTCCATCTAAATCAGGAGGTGTGAAGGGGAAAGCTGATGGGGCCCGGCCTTCAATTACCTTCCTGTTCACCTGAGAGGTCACAATGAAGGATGCAACCGGCACGGCACACTGACACACACATGACATTACAGCCAACTACCTCTCCCACTGACTTCCTCTCTGGAATCACCCAGAATATATTAACCTATAAAAACGGACTACAGTAACCATCATGCATGCTGACCACAGAGGGAGACTGGCCGGGCAAACAAGGTTATCATGGACATGATAAAGAATGTGTGGCAGAGCTTTACATCGAGCAAGAGGCTGTTTTTTTTTTTCTTTATGTATCCATGTAGCCTACTGGAGGATCAGCACCCGGTCTGACAAGTCGGCTGAGGGCAGTGGATCCTTTTCTTCCATAGAATGAAATGAATCAGGCATTGATAGGGGTTTAATATAATAATATGCATATATTTCACATGAGAGGCGGAGGGATCTCCCCAATGTCACAACTGACTGCCATTATCCTGCCTGTTTATTCAAAGGCTGCCTCAAGGCTGAGCAAAAACAAGTATTTAACAAACAAATAAAAAAATGTGTGTGTGTGTGTGTGTTTGGCCTACCTGCTTACGATTGGCTGCCTTCAGCGGGTTGCCTGTGTTTGCAAAGATCATCCTGGAGGTTACAGATAATTTCCCCCCCTCCAAAAAAAAAAAAAAAAAAAAAAATCACCAGAGGAGCCACTAGAGACAGAATCCAAGCCGAGGAAGGAGCCTATGCGATCGTCAGTCAGTTTAGGGCATCCGCATACTGAACGGCCTGATTAATAGTAATAAAGCCTCGGTCCTGCATAGGTATACTGACACATCTATACGGTTAGATGCACACCAGGCGATGGACCAGCCCTCCGGTCCGGTTCATTGATCTACGACGTCCTGCAGCAGACCGCTCAGTCCCACCTACTACAGACCAAACCATCTCCGCCTCTGGGGGGGTGTTCGCCATCGCATCCACTGCGCCGCCGCCACGTTAAACACTCGCGCTCGCGCGTTGTGTTTTGCGATGAAGGCGCGTGGAGACGTCTGGTGCCAGTGGGTGCATTTAGAACCGTAAACAACGTGTCCTTTTGGGTTTGATTTGTGGGCGCGCGGATCCCTCGCCGCCTTTCATGTTGTTGTCGTCCGCACATACCAAACATTCTTCTCCCCCACCTCCTCCTACCACACACACACACACACACCCTCTTCCTCTTCCTACCCTTCCCCCCATTTAACACACTACATGTCAGAGAATCAGGATGCAATGAAATATAAGCAGGGACTGGCCTCCACTGGAGGTCACAGTCTCCATGTAAAGCCAGCTATAGGCGAGAGGACGTTCATAAACCAAAAACCAAAAAACCCCAAACAAAACAAAGGCAAAAGAGGGATTTGGAAAGAGCTTGTCACACATTTAAAACTCTCATTCTTACGCTTATCTACCATGTAGCCTGCTGTTTTCAGAAATGGCTACATGTAGATGGCTGCATGTAGATCATGTGATGAGTCATCTTAATGTGGAAGCAAAAACCAACTCATAAGAGAGAATTATTTTCACATTACTGATTTGCACACGCACCGTTTGTGTGTGTGTGTGTTCACTACACATCTTCATATTTGTCGGACTCACGTTTGAGTGGTGGAGAAAGATAGACAATGTAGTTTTCTTATTTCTCTTGATCAGTTCCACTGCTTTTTCAATATAAATTTTAAAATGTAGTGATTTACCATTTATGCTTTTAAAAAAAAACAACCTATCAACACCTTTCTGCAGTTGACCTCTTAGGTTCATCAGGCACAGGCGTGACAAAAACATTTGCTTATTTCCCCCAGAATGAGGAGTGGCCTCCTTTATGACACTGGGTCCACCCCTTCAATTGAATCAATTAGAAGTGGTTTTGTTCTCGTTTTATTCTTTCTTTACTGTCTATTTCTTATCTGCCTGGGGTTTTCAGTTGTTTTACGCTGTCTTTCTTGTCAGGCAATGAGGTGGAGCTACAATTTTGGTTTTCATACACTTAAAGGTGTATTTTTTCTAACCTAAAAAAATCCTCTAAAAATAAAGCAAGAAAAAATCATGTGTTTTCTAAAACCCAAATGAAGCTAATATTTAATAAAAAGCAGGTTGAAGACTTGTTTTACCTTCTACTGCTACTCTCTACTCTTTTTTATGTAAGCAATTTATAGACGCATCACATTATATTGCATTACAACACATCATATTGTACCCTGTTTATAGCTCCTTATAATCAGCAAGGAGCCGGGACCCCACAGGGACTTTGTTAAACATTCTAAATTGGAACATTGGCATTTGACTGGGAGGATTTATAAAGTATTTTGGTTTCATATTTGCATGATTTTAAAAGTGGATGACAGATAAGGGAGGAGGTACGATGTGCACAATATATTTATTCAGCTAGAATTAAGCCATAGACTGCTCATCACAGTATAGCCTGTAGTTTTTGTCTAAAACGCTGTTTACTCAGACAGCTAAAGGTGACAGATTGATAGAGATGCAGAGAAATGTCGGGTTACGTTGACGTACAGCGTTTGGTGAGGGTGTACTTAACTATCTACTACTACAAACGCTTATGGCCTCAAAGCAGTGCTTCCTTGCAGGTCCTGCTGGAGATTTATGGAGCAAAGCTAAATCCAAATCCCAACAGGGTGCAGAGAAGCTCTTAAAGCATCAAATTTCTCTTCCTTATTTCCTCTGTTGGTAGGATTAAGGTTTCGTGCTGGTGTCATGTTACAAGCTACGTCTGATGCTCCTCACAAAGTCACTCCTATCTAAATAATCAGCAGCAATACTCGCTTTATAGTTATCGTTACAGATATCCTGTGCTTGTTGTTTCCTACTGTTGATGATCATTGAGATGATTTCTTAAATAATAAAACCATCACATCAAATGGGTTGTAAAGTATGCTTTAGGTGGCAGATTTTTATGCAGGCTTGAAATGTATATGTTTTACAAATTAAAGCTGCATATTTCTCATATATGTGCGTCATACTTTTATCCCGCCTTGCTTACTGAGTTACTTTGGCTTATTTATCCCTGTATCCATTGTTTTCCTGGATCGTTTACAAAAATGACTTTTCTCCATTCATAGCAAAAATGAATAGGATTCAGAATGAACCACTAGGGAAATGGCAACCAATAATACACAGAGCTGTCTTCGATGACAGAACCCAATCAGCAATAGTGATTGATTAACAGTCGATTAAACTGTCAGTTTCAAAGAATAATTAATGGCTGCCTTTATTGTCTGAACCGATCAAGTTATTGCTTACATAAGATCTGTTAATGGTAGATACAGCCTATACCTGCAACGGGTGTCATTATGGGAGACTGCATTAAACCTAACAGGAATTAGATCAGTTCAACTACTGAACTAAAACACTGCATTCATAAAATAGACAGATTTAAGGAGGAAAAACAGTAAAACCCATCATGAGGAAGCATGTCCTGGTCAACACTATGGAGGATATTGAATTGTGAAGAGGTAGCAGGAGGTCCTGTGGGTGTGGAGAGGGAGGGACTCAGGAATGTGGATGATTATCTGCCCTTTCCACGTCCACCAAAGAATTACCCCGCCAGCTGACCTATCTGGCAGCAACACTGCTAGATGAGATTATAGGAGTTGTTCTGCGAGACTGGCAACTGTCTGGCTAAAATACAAAAGACCAAAATGAGCTCCTCTACAATGGTGGTGATGGTGTGGTTTGGTACAGAGTTAGTGGCTCCTCAGGGAATAATGAAATGCTTCCATGTTGAAATATGAGACAGACAGCAGTTTTCATTCGTTTTGTATTAAAGAGAGACACTGAATGTTAGTGTGTTAATGGGAGTGTTGTAAATGACACCAACCATGGCAAACTGCATAAGGGCAGATTCAAGAAGCAACGTTGCATTCAGTAATTTTAACATATAAGAAAACAACCTTAAAATATTATCATCATGGATTAGTTGGATATGATGTTGGTCTTTACCCCACTCTGCTTAAAATCATACCAAAAACACTTCAAACTTTGAAATAAAAAGCCATTAAATATAGTAGCAACATGTTTCATAGCATGGACAAAGATTAGACTTTGTTTGACCTTTGATAGATTCCCAAAATACGTGATAACCCCAACATGAGCAGAAAACTACTCTGTGACTTCAACAGAAAAGAATGGAGACATGTATGGAATGCCAGATAATAGTAAAAAAAACATGTGTACAGTCAAAACCTTAAGTGAACAGTTGACTTTTTAATATTAGTATTCGTACTCGTATTCGAGTAGTTGCAGTAGAATTCTTATATTTAATACCAACTCCAGTACGAGTATTAGTTTGAAAGTAGCGACTTACGCGCCCCCTTGTGTCTCGAGTTTGTATTCGTGAATACGTCATCAGTGCGACGGAAGTGGTGTTTGAAAGAAAAAAACGAATTGGCTGATTCATTGTAGCCAGTCTGGTTGAATCTGCAGCACAGAGAAAAACACGCTCTTCTCAACACCAGACAGATTTGACAGCAGGTAAGTGGAGCCATAGCCTTAACACAGCCTATACATTTAGTTAAATGCGAGAAATGGAATCGGTGTCAGTTATTTGTTGTTGCTTTTTTGGTGCGAGATGACAGCGGCTAAATTAGCTCAAGTAAGCTAACAACATGCTAACGCTTTCTGTAACAGCTACTACTACTTAATGAACCGGACACTGTCACATAGTCAAAAACAAGGTCCTCTGCTGTTGTTAACTTTATGTCAAAAATTATAAGTGAGAATTCTAATGGCGTATTTACACCTGCTTATCCGTGTTGATGTGACTATAGCAGAGTGAGCTAACTGAAGCTTGTTAGCGATATTGTCGGTCATTTTCTTTCTATGCAGGATTTCCTCGCGTCCTTTAATGCAATAATAATGCTGTAAATTCATTTCGTAATGTGGCTTTAATAATGCTTTAATGGGTGACACCTTCCTTTGGGATCGTGACGACCCCGTACACTATTATTTCCGTATGTTCTAACAATTGCCATGTAATCAAATGTATTTCTCAGAAATGTAATTATTATTCAGGTTTCAAGTCAGCTGTGTGGTTTGTACGTAGCGTAATGACTCTGTATCTTCTTAATAGATCTTAAAATGGATCGACTGTTGAGGCTTGGAGGTGGGATGCCAGGGCTCGGTCAGGTAACACAATGACTGAATTGTCCATAGATAAAGTCAACAATATGGTGCATATATAAAAACAACAGTTTATAACTTTTACCTGTCCAACTATACAGTGTTTTACCTAGATATAAACCCAAAACAATTATATCGATGTGATCATATGTTATGGTGTAATATATTTTTGAGTAATAAAGCAGTCTTGCATCTTGATACAGAAATATCATGCACTAATATATTGTACATCAGCGTTGAAAGACACAAAAGAATAACCTCGTAGACATGGTATGCTTTTAAATTCTACACGATAAATGCTGTGGTGGTAAATCTGAGCACTGTCTATGTTTATTGATGTGAAAAATAAACTTTGGTTTGACTCCTCAGGGCCCCCCAACAGATGCACCGGCTGTGGACACAGCAGAGCAGGTCTACATTTCATCTCTGGCCCTGCTCAAGGTAATTGTTATCTGCTCCAAACATTTTCTTTAAATATGGTCATGGTCATATTCGCTTATGTATTCTCAATTAAGAGTATTTTGACACGTCATTGTTTAGATGTTGAAACACGGGCGGGCTGGTGTACCAATGGAAGTCATGGGGTTGATGCTGGGCGAATTTGTTGACGACTACACCGTGAGAGTGATTGATGTGTTTGCAATGCCCCAGTCAGGAACAGTAAGTATTCTCTTTTAAAATTTGTAAGTTACTGCAGAAAATACCTTAACCGGACATCTTGTGTAACATACTGTGCTTTATTAAGCTTAGTGTTGCCTAACAATATGTAGTTGGATAATAAAGGTTTTGTTTGTGTGCGGAAAGTGTCCATGACGTGTCCATGCTGAAAGTGTCCATGACGTGTCCATGATGATTGTGTCCATTTTATCACAAAATGGTGATTCTGATTCTTACAGGGTGTGAGTGTTGAAGCAGTGGACCCCGTGTTTCAGGCCAAGATGTTGGACATGCTGAAGCAGACTGGCAGGTAAAGAACGTTTTAATCAATCCCCTTGCTCCATGCCATATATGCATTTGAATTTTGTATGTATTATAATCTTATTGCTCATCAGACCAGAGATGGTGGTGGGGTGGTATCACAGTCACCCTGGTTTTGGCTGTTGGTTGTCTGGTGTTGACATCAACACACAGCAGAGCTTTGAGGCCCTGTCAGAACGAGCTGTTGCAGTGGTGGTTGATCCCATTCAGAGCGTCAAAGGAAAGGTAAAGCTTTATGCTGCTGAGCCATGTTAATTCAGCAGCTTCGATTTTAGGTTCATAATACAAGATCATTCAAGAACTGTGAATGTAAGGTGAAGTACTAAGTGGTTTCATGTACAGGCCTTGTATTCCTCAGGTTGTTATTGATGCCTTCAGATTGATCAATGCCAACATGATGGTTTTGGGTCATGAACCAAGACAAACCACATCCAACCTGGGTCACCTGAACAAGCCGTCAATTCAGGTAGCACATTTTATATGGTACCTACTCCTTCAATCAAGATCTTTTAATAGTTGCTAATTGAGATGGTATTATATGATCCCTTAGTTTCCTCATGGAAAGAGCTTCTTTGGCATTGTTCTTTGACAGTCAGAAGATGGCCGGATACTGTTTCCTAAGCAGCTAAATATTAAGATTTATGCAGCCATTCAGCGTATCTTAGTCCTTATCTTGTCATTGGATCTAAACAGAGTTTTCATATTTACACTAATGTTTAGGTCAATGTTTTTGTTTGCAGGCTCTGATTCATGGTCTTAACAGACACTACTACTCCATCACCATCAATTACAGGAAAAACGAACTGGAGCAAAAGGTTTGATGATAAACTTAAACAATATACATGTTTTTGGTGATTTCCAGAACATGAGAACATGGCTGATGTTTTTATTTTATTTAGATGTTGTTGAACCTGCATAAGAAGAGCTGGATGGAAGGGCTGACCCTACAGGACTACAGTGAGCACTGCAAATCCAATGAGACCATCGTCAAGGAAATGCTGGAGCTGGCTAAGAACTACAATAAGGTGCACTTGTAATACCTCTTCTAATAGTTTAGTTAAATGTCTTAGGAAGTACATTAACCATTCAACTAACTTAAAAAAGATACTGTTGCCTTAAAAACTGCACAATAAAAGGTTCTGGTGTCCATTACGGTTTGATTATAGTCTGTGAAAATTAGCATAGCATCAGAATACTATAGTTGACTTTAATAACATAGGTAAGGATATATTAATAATTGATATTGACTTTAAATCCCTGTTAATAATATCATAATGGTATCACAAAGAAAATCACTGCTCTGTGGGTTTGATTCAGCTGCCAGCTCTGGTGCAGCAGTCAGAGAATTAGTGAGCTACTCTGCTGTGTGAATGAGTAGATCATTCACACAGCAGAATGAGCTGTGAATGAACCCATATATTTTTTGTTATGTTGATTTCCCTCCTGTCAGAAGTGGTGAAAGGCTAGATGCCTTATTTCTGTTACGCAAGATTCTTAGGGTCTTGCATGACATGAAATTTATATACAGTATTTCCTCTGAGTAACAGTAAATGCTGTGTTTTCAACTTAGGCTGTTGAAGAAGAGGACAAAATGACCCCAGAGCAGCTTGCCATCAAGAATGTTGGAAAACAGGTAACAAAACAAAAGTCGTAATAAAACATGAATTGATGCTGATTTTATTAATGTCGGTAATAAGAGAAATTGTGATATAATGTAGTGTAGTAATGCATTATTGTTGATAAGAGATAAAACATTGAGAGAGTGAAAGAGTGCATTGCATCAGAGTCAGGTTGCATGCATGTCACTACATGTGAGGATCAAGTTGCTTTGTCATATCATAGTGTGTATTTGTTTAAAACATCTTAATCACCCCTTAGTGTTGATTGTTGTTTTTTTCTCACCCTCTCATTTTTTCCTTTCCTCCTGTAGGATCCCAAGAGGCACTTGGAAGAACATGTAGATGTTTTAATGACTTCCAACATTGTTCAGTGCCTAGCAGCCATGTTGGATACGGTAGTGTTCCAGTGATGGTCATGTGTGTATAACTGTTAATATTGCAACCATTGTCCTCTTTTATATAAAATAAATCTAATGTATCAAATTGTAATTCCTCAATTTTATCTAGTGTCTTTGTGTTTATCTGAATGCCATCATAGTTCTTAACAAGAGGCAAACTATTTTATTTGTTTGCATAATTCCAATATGTAAGGAATTCTAATCCGTTTCAACTAAGGCTGCAACGATTCGTCGACGACGGCGACTATTAAATGTGGTCGACCAGAAATTTTGTGGTCGTCTAGTCGTATATTATTTTAAGCAACATGATGAACGCCATTCAATTCATTAGAATACATGCAAATAAAGTTGCAGTGCACCACCGGAAACGTAAGGGGCAATAGCCTGCACCATCTGCGTCCATATTGAACTAAACACTGAAGAAATTCAATAGCAATAACAAAGTCGATGCAGTAGCAACAATGGCTGAAGCAGAGGTGCATAGTGATGTTAGCGTGAGACCGCGAATGTCTAAAGTCTGGAAGTATTGTCGGGAAAATAAAGAAAATAAACAAAAAATAAAGAAAATAAACACGTCAAGTCTATCGGGAGTTTTGGCATCCAAAGTTCCGGATGGGTAAGTTGTTCTCTTTTTTTTAGCCTACCTTTCAAAAAATGCATCTCTCAGTATAAAGTAACAATAGCTAGGCTACTTTAAGGCCCCTTTTTTAAAAAGATGATGTTAATTTCGTTTACACGTACCAGGATATCCGTCATGTTACGGTGCTAAAACTGTGTTTCACCTTTTCACGTGTCTGAAGAACACCCGGTGTTTTTCAAAGTAACGTTAACGTCATTTTCAGTGACTGAAACCTCCGGTTAAGCCCCATTTGAAAAAAACATGCGTCTTTACTATGATACTATTATATGCATCACTAGTGGACACATTGCCTCTAATACTTGTCACAAAGCTCAATACACATAAAGATACACTGGTTTTCAATGAAATCCAATTAATAACCAAATTTGTTAAAATCGGAAAACGTAGCAAATAAATAACCGATAATCGCTGACTAATCGAAAAATTAGATTATAGATTAGTCGACTACAAAAATAATCGTTAGTTGCAGCCCTAGTTTCAACACTAACTGTTTTAATGTCATGATTGCAGTACAACGCTTAGGTAGTGGGCTCCCTTGTCATCATCATGGTGTAATACCAGTTTTAACCACTTGATGATGCAAGAGTGTTACGCAGACAAAAACTGGGAGATGAGCTCTTTAAGATTTTGTCCATTTCAGTCCAGTTGCTCCTGACTTAAAGCATTAAAGTTAAACAGAACATTTGACAGTTTCTGTTTAACTAATACCCCATCATTACACATTGCCAAATCACTGGTTCCAATGCCTGTATGAAAAACAACAAACTTTATACACCTTTCACTGTGTCCACTGTAAACTCTTATTGCTCCCCTGTGTGACTAACTGCATGCTGAGATGTAGATAACTTTAAAAAGGTATTAAACTATCATATACAGTGTGATCTGAGGGGCTGTAAAAAAAAAAGATGTTGCATAAATAGATGGCGATAGCGTGACTGAACAAATACACAGCATGTCTGATACCAATAAAGACTCGTTTGCAGATTGTAAACAATAGCTGAGTGTTTTCTTGTTCTGATAGTGGGAGCTGGGCCTAAATGCCAATATCCCCCACAGTTTATCACAGTGTGAAGAAAAAAAAGGCTCAGTAATGGGCTCACAGGATTGCAGCCAGAGAATCCGCTTGTATTGCAGTAACTGCAGTGACAGGAGGGAACATGGAGCATATGGTCTTTCTCCACCCAGTCCAGTATACACTAACTTGACAGAGTCATGACCGATGTGGCCTCCTGCCATTATATTGACCACAGGAGGCTTCACGTTTCATCATTTTTGTTCCTGACTGAAATCTGTGCAAATCACACAGAATGAAATTGGCTCTCTCTCTTTGTAAATGTCAGAGGCTGTGAAATTACATGAAACACCGTCCCTTTGGTGTTTTGGGGAATGTGAACATGGGCCCCTCTATAGTCCTAGTCCTGTATAGATCGTAAGAGTTTCTGTGTATTACAACTGCTGATGTTCATGAGAATAATACATTTTCTTTTCTGAGCCAAGGTTTTATTGATGGGATTGAGATGATTTAACGATGCAGTTAAATCTTTTTTTTACTGTAGATTCAAGCAACAAGTTTGAGAAACTGCCTCTATGTTTTAAAAGTGCAGTTGCTTTGAAATATACAATAAATGTAAAATACCTGCTTTTATCAAAAGTAAATACATAATTGTAAGCACTTAATTGACTGCCTTTTTAAATGTTTTGTTACTTTCAGTTTGCAAGGCTTAGAGAATATACTATAACACTGAAATTTACCAGAGTCAATCAAGGCTAGAGTTATTTGGCTTGCAGTGATGAGGTAAATTTAGGAAGGTTGTTGCCACCTTGATTTTGGGTTCTGACTATTTTTGTTTAACTGGAGATTTGCAAATGCTTAAGACTTTTTCCCTAACGTGTCCAAATCAACCAGTGTTTTCTTCTATTCACTACACGAAAGCCACGACATCAACCAACCTGTCTTACTTTCCTTCTTAGCACTATTTTTAAAGGCACTGACTGTTTGTGTTCCTGTCATGGTAAACCACTTCCAAGCAGATTAGTTCAAGGGGCAGGCAGGATCTTGAATAAATGCTGGCGCTGTTTGAGGTGGCTTAAGAGGACATGATCACCCCAAAGAGTCTGTGGCCAAGTACACAAGGCTCTGCCCTGTGGACGAGAGCCTGAGGATGATGGCGTTAGGTCATTTTATTATTAAGTTAGGAACAAAAATCTCAGCATAAAAAATTAATAAGAGTTGAATGCTAAAAAATCTTTGTTGCTGAGTCACTGTTGTGTAACAGGGCAAGGAGGCAGTATGTTGTAAATTCAAGCTATAATTATAAGCTATTATAGGCTGCTCTTGATCATATGGCTCTTTGGGAACTTAGTTGTTTTGTCCACCACTTAAGTTTCAGACTCAACATCTAAACTATTATTTATTGAACTACCATAAAACGTCAGACCCAGAGGATGAATCCCCTGAAATCACTTATATAGATAGTAAAAACTTGCAATTATCACATGGAGCATTAAAACATCAGAATTTGGTATAGACATTCTGTTTCCTACTGTTACTGTAAATCACAATGGGGTACAGGGAAACTTCACGCTCACGACAACCAACAGTTATTGGTTGTTGATCCTCAGACCATTCATTTAAAAGCATTATTGGGCAAAACTTTATTTTGGTTCATTACTAGATACATACAGAAATGATCACCCATCCAGAAGTCGCTAATAAATTTAATTTATTAAGACAAAGTAAACAGCCGACTTACTGCACTGCACGAGTGAGTATTATTGTTCATCATGGTGTATGTGTATGTTGTACTGTGCACATCTGGATAATCTCTGGTGCGATAAATACTCACACTGTCAACGTGGATCTGGCTTCATCCAGCCAGTATCCATCCAGCACCACCTCCATCCCCACCGTTTCACTGCCTTTTAAATTTGATCAAGCAAACTTAATGTGGGCTTTTAGGTGTAATGCAATCTGTTAGACAGCTGTGTTATATCAGTTTAGAGTCTGACTCCCCACTCTTTTCTAACCTGCCCTGTCCCTACAGCTAACGTGCCCTTAACCTGCAAAGATCCTCACTCTGTCAACACATCTGTTTAGCCAAGGAATAAACAGACCGGCAGGGCAGTTCAGACCTGCAGCCTTGTCTGGCAAATGCAAATGTATACATCATGAAAAATGGTGCCTGTCTCTCTTAGAGGGGGCATAAAACTGGAATATGAGGAATGTGGACTGTATTTGTATTATGGTCTGAATAAAACACGTCGGACTTAAAGCATGGTTTAAACAATCAGCAGGCAGCCGGGGTCAGAGCTAGTCAGCCTTATGCAACAAAACCCAGATGTAAGAATAAAAGAATGGCAGAGGCGGCAAAGTAGTCTTGCATGCCATCTCAACCACGTTTCACCTCAGGGATAGTTGTGGTGCGACTGAATTTGTTCCTTAAAAGGGCTGATTTAGAAAGGTTGGATTTACTGCAGCTCTGACACCAGGCAGGAAATGTTATAGGGTTAATTAAACAGCAAATGAGGGACAAAACGAGTCTTTGGTTGTGATTCAAAGACATATACAGGGGGTCCTCGAGTTACGTCGGAGATCCGTTCCTGAGAATGTGTCGAAACTGAATTTCGACGTAAGTCGGACCATAGATTCATTGTGCCATTGTGCATACATTGTGCCACCAGATGTCGCTATAACACCACGCTAAAATAAGAGTTTATTATGGTGAATTGCCTTTTTTGTCCCTTTGGACACACCGTAGGGGTTGAGATCACGAGTGTAATGAGCATTTCCTTTAGATTTCTGATATCAACCGTGTAGACCCTGTGTTGTGAATAAACCTACGGTATCGCCACGTTCCCGAACGCATCTGTGTCCGTGTGCACCCCTCCCTCCACCCCCGGCCATTTCACATAAGTAAACACAGCTGTGGAGGTGTTGGAGAGCCGGCAGGCGCGCTAAGAGACAGAGAGAGCGCTCACCAACTAGTTCCCATGTGAAGTCTGTACGTATTTATGGGGCAAACCGCTTAAGCCGAAACAAGGAAGTTCACGGGAGATGTGTCGTAACCACGAAAACAACGTAATTCGCGACCGACGTAACTCGAGGACCCCCTGTATAATAATATATAATGTATAATACCGTGAGGACTCTGGATAAAAAGTCTAGCAGAAAAAAATATATATGCACATATCCATGTTACTATGCGTATGTTTTGTGTTGTGCGTATATTCTGTTGTACATATTGTGCGTTGTGCAGACATCAGTTGAATGCAGCAGTACAGATGTGGAAATCTTTCTCCTCTGTCCTGTCAAACAACTTTGAACTGCTGACTCCTGGGAAAAGGAAACACTGAGTAAGATCCCATTTGTTTTCAGGCATGTGCAAAAGAGCTCGGGCTCTGCAGGGAACGCCACTGGCCAAAATTCAAACCGGCAGCCGCACAGAGAGTCTACCGACCAGCAATTTCTGATAGTTATGTGAAGTCGTTTCCCCCCGTGTTTGTCTTCTTTGTCTGTGTTATGCAATGCGGCCATATGCCTCCAATCAACAGGAGAGAGTTATGAGCAAATATAAGCAGAAGAATTTGCCAGGAACTCGTATCTTTCAAAGAACAGATAAATGAATCTGGGAATAGTCCCCCTCCCATCCCCACCACTCCCCCTCTCCCTCACTGTTTGTTTAAAACCCTTGATACCTTAGACAGTCAAATGATGGAGCAGAATTATATAATTCTGTAGAACATATATTCCAGAACATATCATTTCAGTTCCAGAGATGAGTCATTCCTGAATGTTATTATCGTGATGCAAGACATTTTTGGAAAGTGGGAGAAAACTGACCATAAATGAGTCTGATCTTCCGATTTTGCTCCTCTTAGCTTTGTGTGTGTGTGTGAGTGTGTGTGTGTGTGTGTGTGTCACTATTGTTGCGGCTCACAGCCCTTTGCTTCAATGGTTTGTGGTCCTTTTAATGACAGTACCGTGGTGTTGTGATGTTATGGTTGCCCGGGACTACATTTCCACTGTTGCATGGTGATGTCATTGTCCACAGAGTTTCCACCACAGCAAAAAGGGCCTGTAGAGATGCAGCGAGTGGGCGTGTGGGGTTGTGATGTGCAGCGAGACCGGCTGCGTTTGCACAGGGAAGAGGGTCGTGTCAAACACAGCCACAAAAGAGAGGTGCTGTTTTCATCAGTCTAGTCTGCAGGGACTCACCGTCTGGGTCAGTGTTATTAAAGCCAATAAGGAACTCTATGTGACACATACACACAGAGTGGTCCTCTCAAAACGGCAGTGAGGACATATGAATAGGGTATAACTGACCTAATGAAGGCTGCCTGTAGTTATTATTATTATTATATTATATTATATTTATTATTATATTCAGTGGGGTAGCACAACGTTGTGGGTCAACTCCTGCATTCATTACTGTTTGCAAGGTTACTAATTGGTTTCCTAATGCTTTGTTAAAAACAATAGCAAAAACCTTTCTAAATATGGTGAAGAGAGAATATATCTGATGAGAGGGAATTAATAGATTTACTGACATTTTTAAAATTATAGTCAAAAAAAACGTCTTATTAGTGGAACATTTTATTTTCATTCATTTTATATAATACTAAATGACATCAGGAACCTCTCGACTCACTCTTTGGCTACGACCAACAAACCGTTTGTGAGGGCTTCACTGTGTCATTATTACATTCGGAAAAGCAGTACTGTTACTTACATTGGAGGTATGTGTTTAGATTGACTGTATGTGTCTTTTAGTTCACTTCTGCAATGTTTAGGTCAACCATAGTTCACCCTGATATCCTGTATCTACATTTGAGTTTGTTTTACATACAGGTAGGTATTGAATGGTGGTTAATCACTGATATGTTGCTTCACGCCTCCGGTTGTGTCACAGTTCCCAGTGAGTCAGATGACCATCAGATAACAGATGTGTTTGTGATGTGCGAACATCTGAGGATGTCCCAGCTTTACACTTTCAGACTGGCCCGTCGGGCATCTGATGTCATGAGCTGAATTCCTTCAGGGTCTGATGAGCTGTGTAATTACAGGACATTCGAAATGGAGAGAGACATCAAACGTATGAAGACTCAAAAACACACGTATGCATGCACATACACACAGTGATGATGTCATGCTTGTTTTCCTATTTAATAGTCCTCTAAGCTGCAGGGCCAGACAGATTACCCTGAGCTGACATTTTGTACTTTGACAAATACTTACAAGTCAGCCAGTGTGGGTGTTAGGTAGGGGTCAGATGTTTAATCAGATGTTTGTCAGAAGGTCTGATAAGAGCCTCAAGTCCTCTGTGATTTTATTTCCCAGCTTTGTTATCTTCCCTTTTTGTTGCATTTTCTCGTAAGTATGGCACAAATCAGGAATTTCACTTACTGGCACTACTGAGTAATGAAATAGTAAGTCAACAACAGTACAACGACATATTGTGGCTTTATTACACGTTCATTTTCTTTCCAAGAGCGTGAGGATGTTTTTAACAGCCTTGTAACTCTATAACACTTATACAACTATAATTGTGAGCCCACTTTGGGTCTTAATGGGGGAAAGCTTGGGCGAACTATTTTCCGTGCATTTTTAATGTTTTCTCCATGCGGACAAGCAGTTTGCTGGGAAATAATGTAATATGGTTTACCAATGTGCCTGTCAACAGGCTGTGAGTCATTCTCGTGCAGCTTGTTTTTTTGGGCTGCATTGCATTGCATATAAGTATTGTTAGAAACAGAATAAAACGAGCCCACAGCGAGTTTGTTTTATAAGGTTGTCGGACTGAGAAGTAAAAAAAAAAAAAAACTATTAGTAAACCGTTAAGAGTCGCGTTCGAGTCGCACACACTGAAGTGCTGTGGTTGTAGAGTTTGGCTCTCTGTGGCGCTGTCTGTAAAACATTCTGGCATTTCCCTCAGAAAACAGCACTGTGGCAAACGGTCTGAGGAGGTCTGCAGTCTCATATGTAGCCAAATGGAGAATCATTCCGACCAAAAAAGGTAGTGGAAAGAAGTGTGGGGGATGTAGCAATGGGACAAAAAAAAAAAAGTGAAAGTATCCTCACCCACACAAGATTATTCACTGATTATTATTGTCTGCCCTAACACCATTTAGATAGTCATTAGCTTTACCTAAAATGGTTATTTCACATTATCATTCGTTATTGTCACTGTAATCTGGAAAATAACAATAATAATAATACAAGATGTTAACATTTGTTCATTCCCTTCTCTCAGGTGATGTGAATGCACATATAATTATGATACTATAATTCTGTCACAATCACAAACTTTCACAAACTGTTCATTAGGCTTAAGTAGAAAAAAAAACGTTGCGGTGAAAATAAAAACTGAACTGCATATTTGAATGTTTTCAGTATTAGCATTCTTGCCAAAAGGATTCTGATACCTGTACATGTCCATCTTTGCTGACGAGATCATACTTTACAGCCCCAACATTATCACCACCCTACCAATGCCATTATAACTCTCCTGTTAGCCACTGCAAGAATCATGGTCTGTGTGTGAACTGTGACCTAACCTTGACTCAGCAGCTACAGCAGACCGCTCACTCACAGCTTCTCTGCCCTTCCTCCGCCATCGCACCTCCTGAATGAAACCTCCCCATCCCGGCAGAGCTCATGTTGTCACACCTGACACAGCCAGCAGCATATCATTTCTAGTCATCATGTCCAAACTGGATCCTGACACACGTGTGTCTGCGAGATCGGAGCAAAAGGTTAATTATTTTAGTTGTGTTCTGTATAATAACAACAAAGCCTCTTCTTCTTCTTTTACTGTAGTACAGACAGACGGGGACATTAGTCAAGCAGTCCTTAAAGCAGTCCTCAGATGGCAGAGGCTGAGAACAAACATTTCAGTCATTTACAGGGTGTGTTTGTTGAGGTGTCTGTGTGTTTGCGTGCATGTGTATATTTGTGGAAATGTCTGAGTCTGTGCACATTCAGGGGGCTGTGGTGGTCTGCACGCGAGCACTTTCCTTTCTCCAGCTCACAGACCTCTGGTTTCTTTCTGTTGATCATTAATTCCCACCAATGGCACATAATGTTAATAATGCTTGTTATGTGTTTCCCGAAAACAGGCTGACTGCACCTGGAATTGGTCAGGTGGCCCTCCACCTCCGTACAGCTCCAGGTGAGGTGGCATGTCCGTGCCATCTAGACGGGAATGAATGAGTAATAGAGCTGCTCACAGAAACGCACACAGTTAAGTTAGTCTTTCTGCAAAATCCAGGCTCAGTTAGAGAGAGTGGGTTGTATCGGGAATCACTGCATGTGTGTTTGTGGTGAGTTTCAACAAAGGATTTCTGGTTAGGCACGGAAATAGTTTTATTCTTTACAAGCACAAATTGGCGGAGAGAGAGCTAAAGCGTTGACAGTGAGAAAAACATGCCGCAGAGAGAGAGCGAGACTCATTTTCTCACTTGCCAAAGCCTCATAAACCTTCTCTGTGCTTCCCATTGGGTTTGTTGCTGTGATGCTGACTCTACTTTATAAAGCTTGTGTTGTCAGTTTTAGGAGATAGGAGACCTGGAATATACCGAGTATAACAACTACGGCATGGATCCAAATTGGCTCAGCGTTGGGATACAAACAGACTTTACTGCAGATTAACTTCACCCACTGGCAACAGTCCTCTCTGGCCACTGAGCAGCCTCCATGAATCAACCTTTGAGCTGTTGGAGACACTTTCATGATGGCCAGTAAAAGGTGTGGACTGTCTGGTGGGTCGGCTTCCTTCGGACGCTTTTGGAGGGCAACCTCCTCAGTGAGAGATGACGAGGCAGGCAGGTTGTGGCGAGGGGGGCTGCGCACAGATGCACGTCGCAGACACACACCAGAAGTATGAGTAATAGGTGGCCAAGGTCAGGGCAGGATTCTCTACCTCACTGCCTTTGGAGCTGAGTGCTAAGTCCTTTGGAAATGTGCCCTGTCTGTGTGAATATCATCACCTCTCCACTGGCAGCTTAATCAGAAAGTCATTAACGAGATGAATTGTAGCCTCTGTTTCATGAGACAATCAGTCGCAGTTGGTGCGACAACAGGAAAAGACGCAGATGTTTTCATGTGGGTCCCAGATTCAGTGCGTGTCTGCAAAACTCATGGCTTTGTGGCTGGTTTTTCATTCCAGTGAGTAAACAAGACTTGTTTCCTCCACCTTTCTCTTAGGGCTTTTTCATGCACATTACGTGAATACACCATGGGCAAACACTAAATAGTGTGTGTGAGGGCAGAAGTCAAAGAAGCTCCTCCCTGTCTGATGCAAACACACCAACACACTGCAGAGAAGTACAAACATGTGTTACCCACTTAAGGTCACACTTATTTACACCTCATGTCATGATGGGAAAATCCAGGCAAGGTTTCCACATCTCTGACTTATGGAGAAAAGGAAGTTCAGCTGGCGTCAGGTTTGTCTGGTTGAGGTATAAACTGTGACTGAACTGAGGACACGCAGGTGTCTCCAGAAGTGAAAGACATGGGTCAGCATCCATAAAGTCTTTTAGTGGGAGGGTCAGTGAAGGATGAGCATAGACTATACTGATGGAACAAGGGCGAGAGTTCCTCTTATTCCAGCAGAGTACAAAGTGCCCTCTGAGAGTACGATATTCAGAATGTAGGTATAATCTTGTGATCATTTATTCAGCTATTTTATGTTTAGCCTCAGTCAAATGTTCTTTTTCAGCAGGTTATATTGCAGTAAAACTACTTCAGTTTTTGCAGTTAAATTGCAGTTAAACTATAACAAAAAACATTTTGTTATCTTCTCATAATTCATCAGTGAGATTGCCTGTTTCATATGCTGCTGATTAAGATAATCATTATGTTTACATAATCAATACAGATATTTGCATCCGCATAAATGACAAAGCCATACAAGAGGCCGGGGACACCAGTCCCATCTGATGAGATAGCTAACTGTGAACCACGTCAGTTATAAAAAAGGGATGATAATATGCTGGTGTATAATTCATGTCCGTTAAGTTTAAGTTTACATTGAATTACTGGGCCTGTTCCTTAAGTTGACTTTGTTTACCTATATTAAAACACGATAAACTCAGCTTTGCAAATAGAAATGTACAGTTGATGTGACGTTGGGAGACGAGAGACTTACGTTGTTACTTGCAGTTTTTCGTTTGAACTGACTTTTGACTTGAATCACAATTGCTCTCCAAAGACAAGATCCTTAACATCTAACTGATCTTGCTTCTCTGCTGGATAACTGATGCGGACGTTAGCTCATCTCAAGGGTGTGATGGTGTCCTGTGTGACTCAACATATAATTTAGTTGATGAAGCACCACCATCAGTGTCCCAAACACCCCCCCGCACATGTCAAGTCAAACCCCCACTGTCACTCTCCAAGTGACCACACCCAATCTGGTTTCCACGGTAACCCTGTATTGTAGCACTGTGTTGTGGAATCTTTGAGAAGTGACTGTCCGTCTGCACATGGGCAGACCTGCTCTTGGCAACCTCTAGTCCATGTCGTCAGCAGAGCAGCGGATACTCTTCACATCCTCTACAGAAAATTCAGACTGATTCAGACCTGACGAGGACTGTTGAGAATGCTGACAACCTCAGATCATGTTCCTCAACCTTTTTACTTTCCACACAGCTGCTCTGGAGCATGAACTTTTGCATTAATGTATGTTTGCTGTGTTGTGTTCTCTGAGTGTGCAGGAGTTCTTTTGTTTACCATCAGTCCAGAGCTATAAAACCTGCCACTTGCAGGGAGACGGAGTATAGCAGCAGGAGATCAGCCAGACATGGGTGTGACAGTCATGTTGCTATTGCTGCTCATCTTGCCCTCCACCCCTCTGGTGCATAACCCAGCCACCAAACATTCCCACTGCCTCGTACTATTTTAAATGCTCTCAGCTTTCTTTTCCCCAAACACTTTCCCCCCCCCCCCCCCATGTCCTTCACTTCCCACCCCAATTATTCCATCCAGCTGTGGCCACCTGGCTCTCACGATCCAAACTGCCCATCCACGGTTTGGTGAAGCCAGGGTGGAGAACCACACGATAAAAACAAACACTCCCACAACTCTACATATGTGAAAGCTCCACACACAGTACACTGCAAAAAGATTTATTCGATTTGGAAATTGATGGATGCTTCACACAAAATATCTGTTTTTGACATTTGTAGCTGGATGAGAAAAAAAACACTCCTTACTTTTACTAGCTGAAAGCTTAGAAATAACCCTCCATTATCTCCCATAAAACCACAACGTTTATCTTAACACTTCTTGTATATATTAAATAAACAAGCAGTGTAAAAGGGAAACTGTTGATCTTACACAGCCTCATTCTGTTTACATTTTTATACCATCTGTATATAAACTCTTTGTGACGCCTTCTGTGTTTCTAACAGTGAGAAATCTGATCAACTGCCTTTGGCAAAAACCAAAAAATGACATTTAAAATTACAAATGTTTTACATCACAGCTCATTATTTCTTCAAATTGCAACCACCCTAACTCAGCTGAAAAAAAGAACAGAGAATATATGGATGTATATTGTTAAAATATGGATGTTAAGTGTCAGGCCGATATAAAGAGAGGACCCAGGAGCAGAGACTTGATTCACAGTCTTTTATTTTTCAAAGATCTCTTTCCCAGAGTGAAAAAGCAAGGCTATGAAACTTTGACAAACTAACTTTCTATGCTCTAACGCGACTATCAAAGTAACAACTCAAAATCTACAAAAA
>JAFBJQ010004980.1:55790-78216 GCA_016785345.1 Trinectes maculatus
TATCGACTTACGAATTGCGATGACAAAGACTATGGCTTGGAATCAGAATGCTCGTGATATCGGTCAACAGACTAAGACACACTGGCACAAGACAAAGGGAAACACAGACTATTTAACAAACTGAAGGAGGGGAAACAGGTGGAAACAATCAAGGTGGTGATGACAATCAGGACAATGGGAAACACCGGAAGGGAAGTGGGAAGCGACCTAACGTAAGGAGGGTAGGGTTTCAAAATAAAACAGGAAATAATACCAACACAGAAACAAGACATGACATTAAGTAAGTAGAACAGGGACACAGGAGAAAAAGAGATAAGGCAAATCAGTATGACATAAGCCAGGCTCCCTTCCAAAGGCAGCTCATAAATCTGACAGTGAGACCAAACGGCCCAGGAAATGAAATCATAGACGTCCCTGAATACACCATCCTTCCCCCACTATACTGGAACTGTGAACTTTTCATGGATGTTGCACATTTTGTTGTGATACTTTCAATCCCATGCTTTAAAACTGCCCTGTGTTTTGATCCTCAACTCCTTGGTGCTGTTTCACAAGTGGAAAGTCTATGGAGGGAGTCAGGGAGTGACTCAGATTCACTTCTGCTGTTTTCTTCCTATTTCCCCAAAAGCCTCAGCTCACCCTTCCCCATTAGGCACAACTCATTCCATGAGGCCTGTGACCGGAATTACTAGACCACAGTCTCACACACAGTAGCTGCTCTCCAGACCAGACCCATGAGTAAGAACCAGCAGTTCCTTTCCTCCATCATAACATCACCAGAGGACCATTCTGTGATGTTATGTTTTTTCACTGAAAACATTTCTTTCATATCTATCTATCTATCTATCTATCTATCTATCTATCTATCTATCTATCTATCTATCTATCTATCTATCTATCTATCTATCTATCTATCTATCTATCTTTAATTCTGGATTCTTATGGTGTAATGTTTACCCTCAGATTTACATCATCTTCATATCTTATAGACTTTGGTCTTACTCTATACATTTAATTTATCAGGGCAACGTTTCTGCCATGCAGACTGAATGTGAACTGCAGAAGCAGGAGAAAAGACTGTCTCTTTTCTTCATCGCACTTGGCTGATCCAGACAGATGACAAATAAAGAAAGGAAAAAAAAAGATGGATCTAGAACAGGTGGAGGGGAAAAGTGCAGGACTGTGTGTGTGTGTGTGTGTGAGAGAGAGAGTTTTATGTATGTGGTTGGAGATTAATAGGATTGAGGTAGTACTGGTTAGGTAATGGCAATTACAACATGCGTGTTTTCTGTGTATGGTATCTGTATTATATCAGGATTCAACACGGTCATCTCCTAGGAGACGAGCGCTGTTAAGCAATGACTTAAGAGACAGCCGGAAGAATAATGACGACAGTGTTTGGTTTCTCAGCATGAACAGAAACCATAATGTGATGAACCCTTGTCTGCACAGTGGGTCTGTTTTTTTACATAGTGATAGTTTTACATAGTGATAAACGACCATGTTCATTCCCTGAATGTCTCTGCTCCTTTAACATGAAGCAAAGATAAGAAAAGTTCCACTGAAGATGGTGAGTGATGGCTCGAGGTCTGGTGCACAATAGGGCACACCGATATGATAGATAGATAGATAGATAGATAGATAGATGGATAGATAGATAGATAGATAGATAGATAGATAGATAGATAGATAGATAGATAGATAGATAGATAGATAGATAGATAGATAGATAGATAGATAGATAGATAGATAGACTTTTTTTTATTCCATCTCAGAAGTGAAGTGTCCGGTGTCAGTGTCGCTCACAGTCAGTGGGCTCATCCCAGCTCCAGTTGGGGCCCTCCCCTTCAGCAGGCTGCGGCGGTGTGTGCGTATAAAGCCAGTGCGCTGCCGCGTGCTCAGCCTGGCGCACCAGCTGCGAGGCGGAGCAGCGACACGGTGCTGAGAAGAAGCGACAGAGACCACCCGAGACAAAAACTCCGTGCTCCATAAAGGATCTCACCTTTTACTTTACATTCAAATCCTCACTTTTTGCACGCAATGACCGGGGCCCCGCTGACAGCGTTGCTGGTGGCGCTGTGCGTAAGCGGCGCAGTCCACTGCGTACCCAAGAAGAGCAAGAGACAAAGCGGTCAGTATCAGGTGTATCCAGATCTCCACGACACAGCGGCCCTTACTCCCGGTGGGTACAAACAACTTCATTATTTATTTATTTATTTAATAATTATTTAATCATGATTTAATAATTATTTAATCATGATTTAATAATGATTTAATTGTTTAATTATTTAATTTCCGCACTGGAAAGTGCTAGTCATGAATCTTATGATTTAATGACATAATGGCATTAATCTGTGTTGTGTGGTTTGTGCAGTCGGCTGTGAGGAAAACGGTCGCTCGTACAGACCGAACGAGCAGTGGGAGAAACCTTACCTGGGCAGCACACTGCTGTGCACCTGCAACGGAGCAGCTGGCATCAAATGCAAAACCAAACCTGAAGGTCAGTGAGAGGTCAGGTCTCCTCAGGCTCACTTTGGTTTTGGATAGTTTCATCTCCATTAGTTGCAGTCCAACAAGTAAACACAAAGTGTATTTCATGCTGTAACTGAACCAACAAACACACGTAACTTGTAAAAAAAAAAAACATTTGGGAACACTTATATAAATATATAAATATACCCTGTTGTTATCACCAATGCGTCTTTACGCAGCCAGAGGGGAAAAACAACTTCTAACACGCCTCTTAACCTTTTGGAGTTTCCTTTGTTTCTCCCTCAGTGGTGGAGTCCTGCTATGACAAGCACAATGACCGGACATACAGGGTGGGGGAAACCTACGAGAGACCAAAGGACGGCATGATTTGGGACTGTACCTGTATTGGCTCTGGTCGGGGCAAGATCAGCTGCACCATCGCAAGTGAGTTCAATTATATCTTACTTCAAGTAGTGGGAAAAAAATCCCACTTTGATTAAATTACAAGAGTAAAAATAAGATCTTAATGATGGTTGCATATTACAGTGCATATCACGATAATAAATTACATCTGTGCCATTCACAGATCGTTGCCATGAGGGTGGGAAGTCATATAAAATCGGGGACACTTGGCAGAGGCCACATGACACTGCTGACTACATGCTGGAGTGTGTTTGTCTTGGAAATGGCAAAGGAGAGTGGACCTGCAAACCAGTGGGTGAGTCACTTTGCCTCAAACGGCTCAGCACTTTCCTCACGATCCCTGGAATGCAGATCAATGGGAAATACGCTACTGGATACACAGTTGCACACATACACACACTTACAGCAGGGTAATTTCTCAGAAATGTTGATGCCATTTTAAATATTTGACAACGGTCTAGGCAAACAAGATGAGAACAGCTCTCTCCTCTTTGCCCAATGTACGCCACAGCTATTGATTTCCATGTGGTTCCACATGGAATCGTCCGGGGTGGCTTCGACTTTGATTTGCGATTGTCCAGTATGTTGTGACAAACCACAGATTCTTTGAATAAAGGTTCTGCTGTGTTTTCTGTACAGCTGAGCGCTGCTATGACAACAGTGCTGCATCCTCTTATGTCGTGGGGGAGACCTGGGAGAAACCCTACCAAGGCTGGATGATGCTGGACTGCACTTGTCTGGGAGAGGGAAATGGACGCATCACATGCACATCAAGGAGTGAGCAGAATATAAACACTCATACATACGAACATTTCATAATGAAGTTGTAGCTGTTGACCTACGTTGCTCTGCTACCAGACCGTTGCAATGACCAGGACACCAGGAGGTCCTATCGTATTGGAGACACGTGGGCGAAGAACGACGTTAGTGGAAACGTCCTGCAGTGTCTGTGCCTAGGAAATGGTCGTGGAGAGTGGAAGTGTGAAAGACACAATGCAGGCAGAAGTAAGACATTAAACATGTTTTGCTAAATTGGCAGAATCCACACTGTGATCATCTCAGCCCCCACGTTCATCTTTCTGTCGATCTGCTTGGTGTTGTTCAGCCACAGGTGCTGTCATATTGACCCCCACCCATACCGTGCTGCAGAAACAGCTCGAACCCCCTGTTGAAGGAGCCTGCCAAACAGACTCCGGAGCCACCTATTATGATGGACAGCGCTGGTTCAGGAGCCAGGGCAGCAAGCAGATGCTCTGTACCTGTTTGGGCAGTGGTGTCAGCTGTCAGGAATGGGGTGGGTTCTGAGGGGAGGGAAGAAAAACCATGAACATTTATATTTTTAACATTTGTCAGGAAAAAAAAAACAAAACACATTTCTGTACTTTTCTCTGTCTTGTCTGCAGAGGCGAGGAACCTGGTATATGGTGGTAACTCCAACGGCCAACCATGTGCATTCCCCTTTGTCTTCATGGGAAAGACCTACTACTCCTGCACCTCAGACGGACGCACAGACGGGCAGCTCTGGTGCTCTACAACCTCAGACTATGAAAAAGACAAGCAGTACTCTTTCTGCACTGAGAGAAATTGTGAGCTACAGACTTTGATTTGACCATTTTGTTGGTATTGTTTTTGTATTGAGCTGATGTTGGCCTTTTGGGTAACATCAGAAATATAACAGCTGTATTGTGTCTCTGTCTTAATACTAGCCATTGTGGCAACGCGAGGTGGAAACTCCAATGGCGCCCTGTGCCACTTCCCCTTCCTCTACAGTGGCCGCAACTACACCGACTGCACCTCTGATGGGCGACGTGATAACATGAGGTGGTGTGGTACAACCTACAACTACGACATGGAGCAGCGCTTTGGATTCTGCCCAATGGCTGGTGAGTGTGTAGCCTTAACAATGACCGTAAAGGTTGCCAGTTAAGTGTCTGATAATGTTACATAGTTTTGAGTATTGTTTTTCCAACAGTTGTTTTTAAACAATAAAATCTAAAACCATATATCAGTGAATAAAACTAAAGGTTTATTTAAAAATGTGACAGTCCTGGTTAATGTTCTCTATGAGTTGATTGCTTACCAGTTAGACTCAGCGAACATGGTTCATATAGCCAAAGTTACGCCAACACTAACATGGTATAAATATTTTTGTTTTCATTACACTACACTAAATGATTGCAATGACTGCTTGTTGCACTGCTCACTTATACACAGTCTAAATCTAAATTACTGGAGTTTAGAGGGGAAATAGTTTTCATGGAAAAGTCTATGAAGGCTGTTACATAACGTCGAGTTCGTAGCCCAGGCACTGACAGAGGTGGCTGTGTGGGGGAAAAAAAATCTTGACTTTTATTTCTTTTCCCCGTCTTTCCCTATGCAGCTCACGAGGAAGTATGTACCACCAATGATGGAGTGATGCACCGCGTTGGGGACAAGTGGGACAAACGTCACAATGTCATGGGTCACATGATGGAGTGCACATGCCTGGGTAACGGTCGTGGGGAGTGGAGCTGCATCGCTCACTCACAGCTGCTAGGTCAGAGAGTTTACTCCATTTGGATTTGACACCAAAGTGTTGAAGTCACAGACCTGACATAAGATCGTAGAATGTGAATCCATGTTTCTCTCCTGTCTTAACATGTGCAGATCAGTGTATTGTTGATGGCCAGACCTATGATGTAAACCAGGAATTCTCCAAGCGCCACGATGCGGGCTACATGATGAACTGCACCTGCTATGGGCAGGGACGTGGACGCTGGAAGTGTGACGCTATTGGTGCGTTCATGGCTCAGTTGCTCAGCTGCTGGGGAAATAATTAACTTTAACCCAGAGCTTTGCATCTTAGAATTACAGCCCCAACCCTCTTTGTCCCACTTTATTATCTCTTGTGTCGCCTTGTGTTTTCTACAACAGATCAGTGTCAGGAACCACAAACTAGTGCTTTCTATCAGATTGGACAGTCATGGGACAAAGTAATCCATAGTATCCCCTACCGCTGTTATTGCTATGGCAACGGGATTGGAGAGCTGAGATGTGAACCCCAGCAGGCCTACCAAGGTAATTCATTTTCCTAACATCATCACTTTAAAGTTTCAGCCCTCCTTACCTGGTGCACAGCTCAAAGCACAATGATCATGTGCTCCATATTTGAATATGGAGCAGTGAAGTTATAAGGGACAGATTAGGTGAACAAATTATGTTAATATAGAACAGAGAACAGAATTGTTTGCAACTAAATGAATCCAATATTTGATGACTGTGCAAAATTGAAACCAATGAATGCAAATGGTAAGACTCTACTTGAAAAACATCTTTAATCGCAGCGTTCTTTTATTCTATAATATATAATATATTACATGTGTTATATAATTCTGATGACTGTGGCTGAGGTCTGAGGTTTAGTCAGGGATCAAAGACTAAAATCCTAAATCAGTGCACAGCAAGATCTGGGGGATTGTCAACTGCGGCTTTTATGACCAAATAAGGAGTATTATTTAAATGGGAAGGAATGTCTAGCTGTTTTCCAGCTGTTTCTCAGATGTTCGAGCTGTATTTGCATTGTGCTGCACTTATTCAACTTTCTCTGACGTTATCATCGTCCTTCTCGCTCACCTGTGACCTCCCGTCTCATTTCTGGTTAGTGCAGGGGAAAACTGGCTAATGAAGAAGTGCAAGGCAGTGACGTCAGTTGTCTTGGTGTTTGTAGTTTAAGAGGTTTTTCCTTCAATAAGTGTTGTTGTACTAACCTGTGTTGTAGTTGTTGTAGTAACCCGCTGAGGGGAAAGGGACGCTGGGGGAGTGGGAGTGGGGGGTGAGGGGGTGCCTTAAACACACATTCTGTATTCAGTATCTCCTCCATGGTTGGGTAAATGTTGCCTAATGTGATACTTTGCTCTGCGTGTCCTGAATTAAACATTGACCTAAAGAGTTACAGTTGCAACATTTATCTCACCATGATGGGTCACAGAGAAAAGTGTATTAGTGTGTGTGTGTGTGTGTGTGTGTTTGTGCGCAGAGCAGGGAGTGCGACACTGCATATGTATGAGTGTGTGTGTTTTCCACAGAGGGTACAGAGGCTAGATAAACTGTGATGAATATAGTACTCCTGTGTTACTTCAGACTGTAAGATGTCAGTGGGTGTTTGAGCCTGGTTTAGCACCGTCTGGTGGTTTGGTTCTCTCCCAAAACAATGAATCCTTCCCACCAAAAGAGTAGCCAACATACACCCACACCATCTTCAGGTAACACTGTTATATTATGCCTTTGACAGTGTGTGAGTCTTTGTTCACGTCTCTTCTCCTCCCACCTGATGTCCACCTTCCCCCCCCACTCGTTGCTCTGATTGGTCAGATGGCTACAGACCTGTCCAGGTGATCATCACAGAGGCAGGAAAACAGCCAGACTCCCACCCAATTCAGTGGAACGCCCCTTCATCTGTTCAGATTACGCAGTACATCCTTAAATGGAGAATTGTGAGTCATTCTTTTGGTTCTTTGTGCAGGTTAGAAATTGCTTCTGGTAACAAAAGAGTTTTATTTCAACTGCTTTAGATTTGCTGGCAAACGTTACCATTTCAGGAAATGTTGACTTAAGTTTGAGTATAGACAAACAAAGCGATTCGAGGACACATAAACTGAGTCTTTCACAGTCTGCACTTTATAGATATTCCAAGGTAAATATCCACCTCTCTGAGATTTTTGCTTTGAAGACTTTAAAGACAAGCTGGTTGAAATGTTAGTGGAACTTAACCAAAGTCAAACACATTTCCTCTGACGGGGTTTGTGCATTTTGGACCCTAAAAGTCCTCCTCTTGCCATCCAGACAAAGTTTTCTGAGAGCATGCATTCCCGTCTAAATGCTAAGTACTCTTGTTATATCTAAACAGAAGAAAAAAATAACATTCTTTTTTTGACTTGTAGAAAAATGCTCGAGCGCCCTGGAAGGAAGTCACCATTCCTGGCTACCTTAACTCCTACACCATCTCTGGGCTGCGTCCAGGCGTCACATATGAGGGTCAGCTGATCAGCATCCTCCGCTATGGACGCCGCGAGGTCACGCGCTTTGATTTCACCACTACTACTTGTGAGTAAACTAACATTTTTTCAGTGCTGCAAATTTAAAGAAATGTTTCCTTGAGCATTAGATCGTTTTATCTTTAAAGTGGAAACATCAGAAGGAGAAACGACCCAGCTTCCCGCACTGGTGGACACCTCTGAGTCTGTAACAGAGATCACCTCAAACAGCTTTGTTGTGTCCTGGACATCAGCCTCTTCAACCATCTCTGGCTTCAGGGTGGAGTATGAGCTCAGTGAAGAAGGAGCAAAACCAAAAGTCCTGTGTAAGTCCCTTTGCCTCTATGATGTAACATGCATGTGTAGTTTCTCTGTAGAGGTTCTGACGATATTGATGATCAAGAGAGTATAACTATTTAAGTATAGCTACCATTGTACAAACGCTACAGCAATATCATTCATACTATACATAGTACAGTGAACCCTCGCTATAATGTGGTTCACCTTTCGCTATCATAGTTATTTGTTAGAAAACGCTTCTATTTTTATTTCTTAAACAAATGCTTGGGCCTGAAAACAGGTCTTGATCTTTGGTTTCGTTCTATAGTACTGTATAATTATTGTAAAAAATAAAGCTGACTACTTCGCGGATTTCGCCTATCACGGGTTCTTTTTGGAACGTAACCCCCGCGATAAATGAGGGTTCACTGTACCGGAATATGTGGTTACTAATATTTTGTCTGCTTTTCCAGCTGTTCCCCACACTGCCACCTCTGTCACCATTACTGATCTATTGCCAGGACGCAGATACAATGTCAATGTCTATGAGATCCCAGACCAGGGACAGCCAAACCTCATCCTGACTACCTCACAGACCACTGGTAGGAGAGGCTCTGTCCTTCACTTTGTCTTGACAACAAGCTCAGGATCTTAGTTGTACTTTTGCAAAACACATGCCATTATGGATTTTCATTGTTTTCCTTTTTCCCCAGCCCCTGACGCACCCAGACAGTATACTGTCGGCGAGGTAGGAGAGACCTCCATTCGCATTAGCTGGTCCAAACCTCAGGCTCCAATCACTGGTAAGTTACTATTTTCTGTGCATATGTGTGATTTCAAGTTGGATTGGGATTTATGAGGTATTGTTTTTATTCTGACAGTGTCTAAGTGTCTGTTTGTGCCTGCCAGGTTACCGGGTGGTGTATACTCCATCAGTGGAAGGCAGCAGCACTGAGCTCAACTTACAAGACTGGGAGACCTCAGTTACCCTGGCAGATCTTCAACCTGGTCTGCTCTACAACATCAGCATCTATGCAGTAGAGGAGGATCAAGAGAGTGAGCCTGTCTTTGTACAGGTCAACACTGCTGGATCTCCTCGACCTGGTACACACATTTAAACAGACAACTAAACTAGATTATGTAATTTAATACTTCATAACTTAAGACTACTCAACATACTGTGTTTATCCTTGAGGCCTAGCAGCATGTTTGAAATGGGGACGTCTTATAGAAACATTTCTCCATTGTGTTACTAATGGTCAAATACTCTGACTCTGATGATATCCCCTTGCAAACCAATCTACCACTTCCCGTCCACAGAGGAGGTCTCCGCACCCACAGACTTGCAATTCTATGAAGTTTCAGACATGAAGGTCACCATCACCTGGACCGGTCCACCCAGTGAAGTGACTGGTTACAGGGTGGTCTTCTCCCCTGTTGGCACTGATGGCACTGATACAAGGCCCCTTCAGTTGCCCATCTCACCCAATGCATATGCTGAGATCACTCACTTACAGCCAGGCACACTTTACCGTTTCTACATCTACGCCATCAGTGGCACAGTAGAGAGTGAACCGCTTGTGGTAGAAAAGTCTACCAGTGAGTATCATAATCCAGAAAGGAGCACAAATTAGACAAAATGTGGTTACGGCAACTTTTGCCTTATATATTTCATATTTTCTAACCCCCTCAGAACCTGATTCGCCCACCAATTTGCATTTCACTGACATTGGCCCTGATAATGCATTGGTCATCTGGGAGGCGCCCCGTGCTGTTGTCACTGGCTACCGCCTCTTTCTGAGCATTGAAGGCTCGAGCCCCGTCGAGAAGAGGATCCCAGGTAGGGTCACGCAGTACCCTCTGAGGAATCTGCGGCCAGACACCCAGTACACTGCCACCCTGCACTCTGAGCTGGACAATGACCTTAGTGAGGGCATCACTGCCTATTTTACTACAAGTGAGTATTTAGATAATCATCACATACTGATCATAAGCAGAAAGTGTAATAGTTTGTGGGGATTTATTTAATATTATTTTCCTCGTTCAGCCCCACAGATGGGAAATGCTCCAGCTTTTAGCACTGAGATCACTGATACCTCTATCATCATCACATGGATACCCGTTCGCAGGTTTAGCTACAAGGTAGAAACCTGCATGAGCTCACCACCAATAATTCATTAATGCAGAGGTACGTATGTTTTCAAGATTTCTGAATTTTGCCTGTCTGCCTCCCTCTCTCCAGCTGTCTGTGCTCCCCAGTCAAGAGGGCGAGTCTCCCAGAGAAAAGACATCAGACTCTGGACATATTCTTATTCCGGATCTGATATCTGGAAATCAGTACACCTACAGCGTTCAGCCCATCTTCAATGGTCGCAATCGTGGAAATCCCATCACCCGTACTGTTGTCACTTGTGCGTAATCCTCCAAACAATAAGTTGTGTAACTGATTGGCAGATTGATTTAAAGCTGCTGTGGGACCACTGAGTCCACTTCAAACCATTGGGAAACAGTTTTTGGAAAGAAAATATGTTTCTAATGCTAGTATCCGGGTCTATCTTTCTGTCCTCGCAGCTGTGTCTCCTCCCACTGACCTCAGAGTGGAGTCCAACCCTAACAGAGGAGATCTCACTGTCCACTGGGTAGCCTCCAAAACACCAGGTAAATATTGACTGTGCTCACACACACTGGCAGCCCATTGGATCATGCCAAGTCTAGACCGTGGCCTTCAAATGGTTTTTCTTTTTTGTTTTTTTTTCACCAGGACAGATAGCTCTTCCTGACATTTCCCTTCCATTTCCCACAGTGGCCTAACCTCTTGACATTATGTTCTGTCTCCTCCAAATGTGTCATGTTCACACAGGCATCACAGGCTACAGGGTGACAAGCACACCAACCAGTGGCCAACGCGTAAGCTCCGTGGAAGAGATTGTTCGAGCAGATCAAACCTCAATCATCCTAGAGAACTTGGACCTAGGGGTGGAGTACAACATCAGTGTGTTTACAACTAAGGGCCATTTGGAAAGTGTCCCTGTGTACGCTATTATCACAACAGGTAGGAGCCACCAAGACAACTTTTCATAAAAGGTCTTGTTTCTGTTGGTGAAATAAAGAGAGTGAGGGATGAATTTACCGTTGAAGACTGGATCCAAGCAGACATCAAGTTAGAGTAGTATTGTCATTTCTCCTAAAACTTAAATGTTCATTCAGTAACTTTCTGAATGAAGTAACTGTCCCTTTAGTTCTATTCTGGTCACCACCAACACTTGAGAAGATACGCCACACGCGATTGAGTTAGTTTGCAGTTAATGTAATGAGTTTAAAGAGGACAACAAATTTAGCCGGCTCACACACTGTTTAAAGCAGCTTTAATTAGAATTACCTTCTACTAACATAACAGATGTCTAACCTGCCACGCATGAAAATCATATTAAATGACTGGGATGATGAATTAGTATATTTGTTGCATACCCATATGCTTATATTCTAATGCTGAATGTGTGTCGACTGAAGTCATTTGTAATTATCTCTATCTAGCATGGCTACTGTTACACTTGGGACCTAAGGCTGCTTTATTGGGAATGAAATTTATGTCACTGATATAATCAATGAAATTATTATTGTTTTTGGGTCTCTTTCTAATTTTGCTTGCGCTTTATAACTGGCCTAACCCTTTCAGAGATCCCCAAACCAAGCCACATTGACTTTGTCAACATAACTGACACCACCATTGGCCTGCGCTGGATCCCTCTGAACTATACTACTATTACTGGTTACCAGATAATGGTAGTAACATCAGGCCAGGGCTTCCCAATTATACAAGATATGGTGGAAGCATCGTTTGGTTATTATACGATTCGTGGTTTGGAGCCAGGTGTGGACTATGACATCAGTATCGTCACTGTTACCGAGGAAGGGGAAAGCGAGCCGACTACACACACAAAGCAAACACAAGCTGGTGATTTAACCTTTTGACTCCATCCGTGGGTTTAAGGGCATTTAAGAGCAATAAGGAAGGCACACTTACAGCACTTTTATAAATGTACACACACAAAAGTAGACTTAGTAAGAAGTTATCATGCAAATTGTCATTTTTTTAAATTATTATTTTGTTAAACTCTTTGTACTTGTGTTATCCTTATACCATTAACTCCTTATTTTTCCAGGTATTCCAGCTCCAACCAACTTGCAGTTTGGAGGAGTGGGTCCAGACCACATTAGGGTGACCTGGACCGTCCCCCATGTTGCCACACCAAGCGACATATCTCGATTTGTCATCCGTTACCACCCCGTAGCCACAGACGATGACATTAAGGAGGTTAATGTTGGCGGAGCGACCAACACCTTCTTGCTCCAGAGTAAGAAAACCTCAAGATTTAGTTTTAAAAGGATCTGACTCTCTCTAAAGAACAGCACAATGCATTGCTCAGTGACAAGGCATTACGGCTGGATAATCATCTTTTTATTTCCATTTAGACCTGCTGCCCAACACTGAGTACCATATCAGTATTGTGTATGTGTACGGTGAACGAGAAAGTGAACCAGCTATGGGCACTCAGAGGACAAGTGAGTCTGACAGTTAGTTCATTGTTTGTCACTTTATTCATTCTTTATTTTGTTTTATTTTGCATTCACAGTGGTTTTGCAGCTAAGGGTGCATGTGTACTCATCCAAAAAGATCAAGACTTTTTGTACAGATCAGTTTTGCTTTGCATAATTACCATGATGCGTACTGTAAAGGTTCTCTCAACCTCATATTTGTTTCCCCCCAGCTCTGGACTCCCCTACTGGCTTGGACTTCTCCAGTATTGGGACCAACTCCTTCATGGTTCACTGGGTAGCTCCAACTGCCGCCATCACTGGCTACCGCATCCGTTATCAGAAGACAAGTGGTGGGTTGACCAAAGATGAGAGGCTGCCACCATCCAGGAACCACTTCACTCTGACAGGACTGACGCCAGAGACGGAGTACCTGATTCATGTGTATGCTGTCAACAACAATCAGGAGAGTCAGCCTCTAACTGGCACTCAGGCCACCAGTGAGTTTCCATAGTGGTTTCTACTCTTGCATCTCTCTTCTCTGAGTGACACGCCACAGCTAAATCTTCATACTTGTTGTTGGATATGTAAAACATTTCTAATTTGCTTCTGATTTGTTTCAGTCTCTGATGCTCCCACTGATCTGGAGGTAACCTCTTCCACCCCCACCAGCATCAAAATTCGCTGGGATGCCCCCTCTGTCACAGTGAAGAACTATAGGATCACCTATGGAGGGACAAGTGTGTACATGTGTTTTAATTCATAGTTTCCTCAAATAAAGGCACATTTATTAAGTTTAACACTTCCTGTCTCTTTCTAGATGGTGAGACTCCTCAAGAATTTATGATCCCAGGCTCTCAGACCACTGCCACCATTACCGGACTCAATCCTGGTACTGACTACACTATCACTGTCTATGCTGTAACCGGACGAGGGGACAGCCCTGCCTCCAACACGCCTGTCTACGTCACACACAGGACTGGTACAGCAACACAAAAGGACATTGTTTATGAAAGAAAAAAAAAATCCAACTTTAGAAAAACGAACGAAATCTTAAGTTTGTTATGGTGATCTCCCCTTTAGATATCAAGCCTCCCACTAACATGAAAGTGACTGATGTGAGTGACAATGCCATCACAGTGCGTTGGTCTCCAGCTCAGGGACCAATCAGAGGCTACAGAGTCACCAGTGTACCAAAGAATGGTCTGGGACCCTCCTACTCTGAGATCTTGGCACCTGGTAAGATGGGACACAAAAACAGAGGTTCAAAGCCACACTGTGACCTTTATTTTATATGAATACTTATTCTCATTGGCCTTTCTCTTGTTTATTTGTTACAGAGCAGACAGAGATGACATTTACAGGTCTGATGCCCACTGCTGAGTATGTCATGAGTGTCTACGCCTTGGGCAATGATGGTCAGCCATCTTCCCCTGTGGTGGAGAATGCTGTCACTGGTTAGTTTCACTCAATTCTGTCCTCATTTAGAAACTCATAAAAAATTACAGAAATAAAATTTAATAGACAAAAAAAGGAAACCGTTAAGAGCAGTTGCAAAAAAATGAATCCCCTCCTTCCTGCAGCTATGGATCGTCCCAAAGACCTGACCTTCTCCGACATTGACTCCACCTCTATGCGCATCACTTGGGACAGCCCAGATGGAACAGTGACATCATACCGTGTCTTCTACTCCAGCTCAGAGGAGGGCGAGAGGGAGCTGCGTCCAGCACCCAGAGGTGACCAGGACAGTGTTGTGCTGAGAGGCCTTCGTCCGGGGACAGAGTACACTGTTAAAGTCATTGCCCTCCATGACCGCACACCCAGCAAACCCTTGCTGGGAACCCAGGCTACAGGTAGAAATACATGGAGAACATCAACACGTTCAATACAGCACATTCAGATTTTATCTATATTACCTCAACTTAATTCTAAATGTGTTTTTGCCTGCCTCAGTAATCCCTGCTCCGACCAACCTGCTGATCTCAGAAGTCGGTCCCTCCACCTTCACTGTGTCATGGCGAGCTCCCAGTGCACGTCTGACAGGCTACCGTGTGGTTGTCATCCCCAAGAACATCAACAGTCCCGCCAAAGAGATGAATGTTGCTCCAGACACCACACGTGTCGTTGTACCAGGGCTCATGGTAACCAGAGGGCCTGTCTCAGTATTTTAGTACAAGAATTCAGTCAGCAGGTAAATATCCACTGTATGTTTCTATCTATCTTAGGTGGCTACCACATACGAGATACATGTCTATGCCCTGAAGAACTCCGTTTCCAGCAGGCCACTGGAGGGAGAGGCGACCACACTGGAAGGTGTGTGGCTGCACCATAAATGGAACACATTTCCAGCCTCAGTTATTCTGTACTGCTCTGTTTTATGTCAGTATACTCCTCCTCCTCAACGCAGATGTGAGTCCTCCTCGTCGTGTGCGTATCTCTGACATTAAGGATACGTCTTTCACCCTGAACTGGCGTAACAAGGTCGAGACCATCACTGGTTTCCTAATTGAAGCCACGCCTGCCGGTGGCTCACGCCCCACTGTCAGCAGGACCATTCCTGGAGACACAGAAACCTACACTCTGACAGGTGCACTATACCTTTCCTGCCAAATAAATCTTTCAACAGTGGATAAGGTTTGCAAATGAAAGTTTTGGAAGTATGATCTTGGTTTGTAAGATTTGCCTTTTTCCCCACAGGACTGCAACCAGGCACCTTTTACACTGTTAACCTGTATACTCTGAATGGCAACACAAGAAGTGCTCCATTTATCCTCACCATTCAAACAGGTGCTGCGCAAATCTGTCTTGAACAGTACAACAGTGGTCTTAAAAACTGCAATGAAAATGTGTTGACACAAATTACTATATATGCTACGCTAATACATACACCTACAGCACACTCACAGCTGCAGCAAGCAATAACATGATTTTTTTCTTTATAGCTCAACCAGTGGTTCAGTCTCCCACCAACCTCCAGTTCACATCTCTTACCCCCACATCCATCTCCTTCACCTGGCAGCCTCCTGCCACACAGATTACAGGATACTACGTCACTTATGAGGAGTCCGGTGGAGCACCACGAGAGCTCTACCCACGACCTCATGCTGGTCAAAACTACGCCACCATATCTGGTATGCACTTGTCAGCTACTGCTGACTGTATATTTACTAGCAGGAGCACTGCCACTGAAGATATTGTTATTGTTATTTTTATTCCAGTCCAAAGAAGGTTTTAAATTAGACTTCACACAGGCTCCAAAGGTTATATCATTCACTTGCAGGTTACCTTGAGTCAAGTGCAACCTGGTAATACCACAATGTGAAAATTGTTTTTTTCCTCAGGCCTGAGACCAGCTACAGAGTACATCATTAAGATCATTGCCATCCAGAGCACACAGAGGAGCACACCTCTGGTGGGCAGAATCAGGACTCGTGAGTATCAGCAGACTTCTACTTTACTCTGGGACAAATGGAATGGTAAAAGAGATGCATTTAAATTATGCAAGAAAGTGCAGACATTAAAATTAGTTCATGCGCAAATATCTTTAAAAAATGTGATAGTTTGACTGGCAGCTTTAATCTGCTCAGCTGAATCAACTGGCCATAACAGCAAAGAGGCATTGAGATGAGGTGTGCACTCAATTAGAAATAGGTTCCTAAAGTAGTAATATGCCTTTTTATTTTGAATGCCTCTAGAATTGTCATTCAAAATATCCTGTGTGTTTGCAATACTACATTATTGCACATTTAACCATAAAGTAGTATCAAACCAGCGCTGCATATCTATCAACTCCTGCTGGCTGAGATATGTTACAGCAGCTGCGCTATACCCACCCACCTCGTCTAACCTGCTTGCTTCCTTAACCCCATCTCTCCTGCCCAGAACCAGAGTCCTTGCTTCCCCTGCCTCTGCCCCACCGCCCTGGAGGGGTTACTGACAAGCTGGATGTGCCTGAAATTGACTTGGACAATAGAGTCCATGTAGTGTCCAACAATAACCAGGATGGGCTTGGTGGTCATAGCCAGCACGTGGAGTATAACAACCCACAGTTTCCCTATGGGCAAGTTCGTGAGCCCCTGGTTTTTGTGCCCCTTCCTGATGCAGAGGGCCGCAGAGTGCCCATAGTGAAGCTAAACATACCTATTGGTTCCCCCCTTGGTAATGAGACGGGAGTGCCACAGGAGGCCCAAACTCAGACCACCATCTCCTGGAAGCCTTACACGCAGAGCAACGCCTACATCGTGTCCTGCCAACCTCTCACACACTTAAATGAGAAGATGTTCCAGGTAAGAGAGGCGGGCCATAGTTTTCAGCTCTGTGTGACCACTATTTATCAGACATAGTGAGTTTCTTAATTTATGTGTCCAGATCCGCCTGCCAGGCACAGCCACCACTGCTACACTGATAGGACTCACGCCTGGAGCGAATTATAAGGTGCTTGTGGAGGCTCTGATTGGGGCGCTCAAACACAGGATTCTGGAGCAGGTCATCACTGCTGGAAACACAAGTAAGTGTGCAGCAGCAACTACAGCATGTAAACTGGGCTTGTTGGTGCAAAGAAACTCCTGCTTATTATCTTGGGACATTGAAGTGTAGAAAAAGGTATTTTAGCCATAAATTAACCCATATCAGGTAGGCACTGCTTCTTTTTGGCACTGCTTAAAAGAGGTATATAAAAACACAGTTCGCCTGTCAGCCAAATGCAATTTTCACATTTCCTTCTTTTCCTAGTCCCAGAGGGAGTACCCTCCACTGTGGACTCATGTTATGATGCCTTCACTGCAACACACCATGAGGTCGGTGCTGAATGGGAGCGAATGTCCGAGACAGGATTCAAGCTGTGGTGCACGTGCCTGGGCCTGGGAAGTGGCCACTTCAGATGTGATTCATCGAGTACGTTTTTGTAATATTTTGCAAAAGTTTACAATTGTATTTGTAATTTGTGTATAATCTTCTAATAACCTAATAATCATCAATCTGTCATTAGAGTGGTGCCACGACAACGGTATTAACTATCGCATTGGAGAGAAGTGGGACCGCCATGCCGACAATGGTCACCTAATGAGCTGCACGTGCTTGGGAAACGGCAAAGGAGAGTTCAAGTGTGAACCACGTAAGGCCACTTCATATCCAAAATCCAAATGTTCTGTGACCTTATCAGAAAGGTGTTCAGGAGTTGCATGTGAATTATAACATTTACTGTATGTACATCCACGCAGATGACTCTGTGTGCTATGATGATGGGAAAACATACCAGGTGGGCAACCAGTGGCAGAAGGAATACCTGGGCGCTCTCTGCACCTGCACATGCTATGGAGGACAACAGGTATGACACAGTAGCCTCCCTCTCACATGTAACTCTCAGTCAAATGTAGCATGTTGAAATGATATGGTTGTGTGTTTTGTCTCATCAGGGCTGGCGATGTGAGAACTGTCGTAGACCAGGTGCTGATATTGATGCCAGTCTGCTGCAGCATGTTAGATACGGAGACAACATACTGCGCAGACCGGTCAGTCGGCTTAATATAAAATTATAATAAATGTTACAGTTTTTCTCAACATTTTTAGATCCCAAAATTGTTGAATTTAAAAAGATATTTTTCAAAGCCATATATTTTTGGCTATGTATATCATTAAAGACTATAATTATTAAGACTTTGTAATCTAAATCAAGTACTCTTTTGGAAAAAGTCATGAAGAGTGTGATGAAATGTAATGAAAACACAGGTTTGTACCAAGGTATATTTTCTTATCTCTCTGAATCCTCCCACAACTTTTCCTCCAGAACATCCACTGTCCCATTGAGTGCCTCAGACCTGAACTCCTGGCAGATGCACACCCTCCCCAAAATCCTCGAGAATAAAGGATCAGTCATCAACATCTGCTTTGCTCCCATCACCATACAATTGCTGCACTGTCACCCTGTAGAATCCATGCTGTCCGTGACTGAACAGAACCAACTGCCTACTAACTCCCTGACACACTTCGCTGAAGATGTTAGAGTGCCTGGCTGCTTGATCAGTTGTGATCCTACGTTTTTTTCCCTGCTGACTTTTAAAGTCTCTAAATTCGCAATCAATTGGAAGATGAAAGGATTACTCTTAACAATACAGCTTTTCTTTTCTATGTAACATTTCCTTCCACATGTGTGCGCCTTAATGGAAGTTATTAAGGGCTTGTCATATTTATATACTAGTCAAACTGGCATTTGTTTTCCATTTAGAAATTCAGACACAAAGAGCTTAAACTGTCAGAAAGTAAGCAATGTGTTAAGAAATGTCAATTTAGTTGTCCATGAAAATTGTGTTCATTTTTTTCTATAGCCCCTCCTCTGTCCCTGAGGAGGTCGCACTGTTGTGTGATCAACACATTCTTCTAATCTTTTTTTTTACTAATTTATCCCTTTAATCTCAATGTGTGAATGTATAAACTGGGATGGAAGAATTGAAACTGTTCTATTTTTGTACTTTGTTGTCAATGCCAATGTTGTTTCTATCTTTGACAAAGAGAAGTCCCTTATTTTAATAAAGCTGGAGAGATTCTGAAACTCAACGACCATGTCATGTTTATGAAATGTTTCTAGATGAGCATCTCAAGGACAAGGCCTAGTTTTGCACAACATACTGTATTCTGACTTTTTTAACATTTTGGACAACATACTATAAATTTATGATTTTCGTCATTTATGTCAACATGCTATGCTGTGACGTTTTTCTCAAATTTTGACTTTTTTGTGAAAAATTGCGAAATTCTGGATTCTAATCTTTTTTTTTACTAATTTATCCCTTTAATCTCAATGTGTGAATGTATAAACTGGGATGGAAGAATTGAAACTGTTCTATTTTTGTACTTTGTTGTCAATGCCAATGTTGTTTCTATCTTTGACAAAGAGAAGTCCCTTATTTTAATAAAGCTGGAGAGATTCTGAAACTTAACGACCATGTCATGTTTATGAAATGTTTCTAGATGAGCATCTCAAGGACAAGGCCTAGTTTTGCACAACATACTGTATTCTGACTTTTTTAACATTTTTGACAACATACTATAAATTTATGATTTTCGTCATTTATGTCAACATGCTATGCTGTGACGTTTTTCTCAAATTTTGACTTTTGGTGAAAAATTGCGAAATTTTCAACAACATACAATACTATGATGTTTTTGTCAATTTTTTGACATTTTTGTGAAAAATAAAAAATGTGCACATTTTTAAACAACATACTGTACTATGATGTTTTTGTCACATTTTTGATGTTTTCACAAGAAATGAAAATGTTGCAAAATTTTTGCCAACATACTATACTATGATGTTTTTGTACATTTTTTGACGTTTTCCCAAGAAATTAAAATGTTGCGAACTTTTTGACAACATACTATAATATGACGTTTTTGTCAATTTTTTGGCGTTTTTGTGAAAAATGAAAATTTGGAGTAATTTTCAACGACATAGTATACTATGACGTTTTTGTCAAATTTATGATGATTTCGTGAAAAATAAAAATGTTGCGAAACTTTTGACGACATACTATACTATGACTTTTTTGTCAAATTTTTTGATGTTTTTGTGAAAAATTAAAATTATACGAAATTTTCAATGACATACTATACTACAAAGTTTTTTCAATCTTTTGACGTTTTTGTGAAAAATGAAAATTTAGCAAATTTTTTGCCAACATACTATGATGTTTTTGTAAATTTTTTGATGTTTTCCCGAGAAATGAAAATGTTGCAAAATTTTTGACACCATAATATACTATGACGTTTTTGTCAATTTTTTGGCGTTTTTGTGAAAAATAAAAACTTAATGAAATTTTCAAAAACATACTATATTATAACATTTTTGTCATTTTTTTTCGTTTCGAAAAATGAAAATGTTGCAAAACTTTTGAAAACAAAGTATACTACGACATTTTGTCAAATTTTTTGACGTTTTTATGAAAAATGAAAACTTTGCAAAACTTTCGACGACATACTATACTATGACGCTTTTGTCAGTCTCTCGACGTTTTTGTGAAAAATGAAGTTTGCAAAATTTTTGACGACATACTATACTATGATGTTTTTGTCAAATTTTTTGACGTTTTTGTGAAAAATGAAAAGTTTGCAAAATTTTTGACGACATACTATACTATGATGTTTTTGTCAAATTTTTTGACGTTTTTGTGAAAAATGAAGAGTTTGCAAAATTTTTGACGACATACTACACTATGATGGTTTTGTCAAATTTTTTGACGTTTTTGTGAAAAATGAAAACTTCGCAAAATTTTCAATGACATACTATACTATGATGTTTTTGTCAAATTTTTTGACGTTTTTGTGAAAAATGAAAACTTTGCAAAACTTTAGACGACATACTATTCTATGACGTTTTTGTCAGTCTCTTGACGTTTTTGTGAAAAATTAATTTGCAAAATTTTTGACGACATACTATACTATGATGTTTTTGTCAAATTTTTTGACGTTTTTGTGAAAAATGAAAAGTTTGCAAAATTTTTGATGACACTATATATACTATGATGTTTTTGTCAAATTTTTTTACGTTTTTGTGAAAAATGAAAAGTTTGCAAAATTTTTGACGACATACTATACTATGATGTTTTTGTCAAATTTTTTGACGTTTTTGTGAAAAATGAAGAGTTTGCAAAATTTTTGACGACATACTACACTATGATGGTTTTGTCAAATTTTTTGACGTTTTTGTGAAAAATGAAAACTTCGCAAAATTTTCAATGACGTACGATACTATGATGTTTTTGTCAAATTTTTTGACGTTTTTGTGAAAAATGAAAACGTTGCAAAATTTTCAACGACATACTATAATATGACGCTTTTGTCAGTCTCTTGACGTTTTTGTGAAAAATGAAGTTTGCAAAATTTTTGACGACATACTATCTATGATGTTTTTGTCAAATTTTTTGACGTTTTTGTGAAAAATGAAAAGTTTGCAAAAATTTCAATGACATACTATAGTATGATGTTTTTGTCAAATTTTTTGACGTTTTTGTGAAAAATGAAAACTTTGCAAAATTTTCGACGACATACTATAGGCTACTATGACGTTTTTGTGAAAAATGAAAATTTAGCGAAATTTTCGACGGCATATTATACTACGATGTTTTATCAATCTTTTGACGTTTTTGTGAAAAATGAAAATGTTGCAAAACTTTAGACAAGAAACTATACCATGACGTTTTTGTCAATTTTTTTGACGTTTTCCCGAGAAATAAAAATTTTGCGAAACTTTCAACGACATACTATTCTATGACGTTTTTGTAAATTTTTTGTGAAAAATGAAAACTTTGCAAAATTTTCGACGACATAATATACTATGATGTTTTTGACAATTTTTTTTGACGTTTTTGTGCAAAATGAAAAGTTTGCAAAATTTTTGACGACATACTATACTATGATGTTTTTGTCAAATTTTTTGACGTTTTTGTGAAAAATGAAAAGTTTGCAAAATTTTTGACGACATACTATACTATGATGTTTTTGTCAAATTTTTTGACGTTTTTGTGAAAAATGAAAACTTTGCAAAATTTTTAACGACATACTATACTATGATATTTTTGTGAAATGTTTTGACGTTTTTGTGCAAAATGAAAACTTCGCAAAATTTTCAATGACATACGATATTACGATGTTTTTGTCAATTTTTTTGACGTTTTTGTGAAAAATGAAAACTTTGCAAAATTTTCAATGAC
>JAFBJQ010004984.1:0-114846 GCA_016785345.1 Trinectes maculatus
GAAGAGAGGGGTTATGGGTGAATGAGAAAAGAGGAACACTGGTGTGTAGTACACAGAAGATAATGAGATCCTGAATGGGTTTTTTTTAATGCTTGGTTAATGTAAACCAAGCAGCTACTTGAAGCATAAATATAGTTAGCGGTTATTAGTTCCTCTCTGCCAGCTGATGCTGCACGCACATGTTTTTATTTCACCTTTGTATCAGTTGTCACTCTGCCCATCGGACACACACACACACACACACCCCGGGGCATGGCTAATGATTGTGTTTGCATAAAGGACATCTGAGGCCATCTATAATCACACACACATGAGGACACAATCTAGCTCATGTGTAACATCTAAAAAAAAGGGTTCCTCCGTAATGTTGTTTCTGGTAGTTAAAACTAATGATGTGTAAACCCAGCTGGATCAGAGTTGTGATGAATAAACGATATGAAACCCACCCACCCCCCACCCCCCTCACCCCCGCCCTTTAACAGCACTCACCCTGCACTGCTGAGACCAGAGGTACGAGGTTGCGTAGGATTCTGGCAGCTGAGCACGTAAGCATCATCTGCTGATTTCACTTTGGCTCAGGTTCCACTCTTCCTGGGCAGCAGACTTGATGCAGCAGCACTATAAGACACACACGCACAACCGCCACGCACTTACTATAAATACACAAACTCCACCACTGACTGGTGGAATATGATTCTTCCCTCTTTCTCCGTTTTGTCTGGGCTCACGCACGTGGCGACACGCTGTGCGTAAAGCCTGCAATCACGCATCTTAAAGTGGACGTTTATTGTGAAAGCACATTCTGAGGAGTCATCCACTCAGCTATAAGGAAACCATACCTCTAAAAGTAGCGTACGCTAAACCCTGATTAAGTTTTACACAATGCGTTAAGGCGTCACATGTTTGCTTCTGTTTCCAGTGCTGTTAATTATGAACCCAAATTGTCCAGAATTGGCTCCACTGACTTTCAGTCCCGCAGCTTCATAATGGTGTTGTCATAATGACCAGCCATAAATTATAAATAATAATATATATTATTAGGATACTGCTATATTCTCTCATCTCTCATGTGTTCAGTTCACTCAAGCGTCACAATGGGAAATAGTTATTAGCAACACAGAGGAGTGTGACCCTTTGGCCCGAGGGAATCAGCATCACCGACTCTAGAGCATTAACCCAATCTGACTCTGCCCAACTCCTGTACCCCCCCCCCCCCCCCCCCCCCATCAGCAACTATAGCATTACAGCTTTCACCCCCCCCCGACCCCCCCCATCAGCAACTATAGCATTACAGCTTTCAGTCACACAGCCCCGTGCTGAGCCACAGAGGTTAGACCACTACTCTTTCAGGCCTTAGCCGCGGCAGTCCTGAGTCGCTCTCCAAATATTTTCCAGAATTTCTCAGATTCTTCATCCAGCATTAGTCAAAGACTCTTGATGTGACATATGGTCCAATTTCGGGAGTGGGTGAACTAGGGGGCATTGAGTGTGTGTGTGTGTGTGTGTGTGTGTGTATAGTGCTGTGCTCAGGAAAGGGTGGGAAACGGAAAGGTAGTGTCGGTCAGAGTTAGGTGTGGTTGTGAAATTAAATCCTGTCTACCCCCCCCCCCCCCCCCCCCCCCCCCCCCCCACAGTCCAGTTTGACCACCAACTCCCCCTTCCTTCCCTCCCCACTTCCCCACTTCCCTCCTCTTTACTGGGTTTACCATTCAGTGAATGTAAAACCTCCTCCAAGGGCATCATCTTTCTAACTGCAGATGATAAGCATGTCTTACCAAGCGTCTGGGGGTAAAGTGTAATCAGACGATAATAGGAGGCGGTCACACACAAACCCAAACACTGGCTTTCACACAAGTCCCTGACCTTAATCTAAGGGCAAATATTGTCAGATATTCTGCTTTACTGTGTCTTTGCAGAGGCAAACGGCAACAGCGTGATGGACAGATAGAGATACACAGATAGGGCTATTTTTATTCCCATGAAACCTCCATGTCAAGCATCACTTGTTCAGCGTTACATAACAGTAAATCACTCTTAAACCCTGGATGTGAAAACTTCCCAAAGGTACCACACGTGTCCACTTCAGAGAAATACTGAAGCTGTTTGCCCCAGTGCTTTATGCTCCTCAGTCTATTCTTCGGTTTGGCAGATCAGGTCAAAGGTCAGGCAGAAAATGGACTCATATAGGACAAGTGCCCGCAGTGCTCTCTGTGCGACATGTTCTGCACTCACACACAACCGAGGCCTAGATCAATGGCGTTGATAATGTGGTCGCATCATTGTTTGTGTGTATGCATGTCTGTGCAATCGGTGACTGCAGGGGGTTTGGCTGAGTTGTGAGGTGTGTTTACGTTGTGGCTACAGGACAAGGCGAGGTTAGGGCTCTTTAGAAGGTGGAGGAGAGTCCTCTGGCAGAAAAAGCATTATCCTGTTATGCAATAAGATAACAATCAGCAGAGCAGGCTACAGGGCTGCTCGTCCCTTTAGAATGAATGCAATTTTGTTTTTTTTGTGTAGCTGTGTATGCAGCATGTTGTGATGGAAAGAAGTGGAGCGATCGTGGCCAGACGTTTTATGTGGATGTGGCATTTTCAGCCCATCACTGTGACATGTGGCTGGTTCTTGAGTTACAGGAGTTAAATGACAAACCCCAAGGGTCTGTGTGTGCGTAACGCTGTGATTAAAGTTGTGTCGGTGTGAGCGTGTTATTGTGTGTCTCCTGTGGGATTTATGGGGAAGAGGGAGTGCCCGGAGCTGTCATTAGATGGACACTGTCGCCTTACGGGGTGAGATTTCCTGTGGATGTGCATGTGTGTGTGTGTGTGTGTGTGTGTAGCATGTGTGAGGCATCTGTGGTTCTGTTTGTGTGTGGGTGTGTGTGTGGGTGTGTGTGTATGTGCCCCATGTGGTTCCCTCGGGCAAGCTGAAGGCATCAGGTCGACTAATGTGACTCTGCCTCTTTATGCTGGAACCAGACACTCACACACACACACACACACACACACAAACACACAAACACACACAAATCTCTATTAACTCTTTTCTCTTCCGTCTCCATCCTGGCAAACAGTTAAATTGCACAATTAAACCAACGGCAGCTTGTCGTTTGTTCTGTGGCAACAATAGTGCACTAAACCCTCGGCCTGTCCTATCTCCCTCCAAGTTCTCATCTCTGATCCTCACACTTGCAGATAAACATCCTGCTTCCATCCCGCTTCTTTGGATTAATTTGAACGAACTGGCTGGATCTATTTGATTACCTAATTCATAAACATCTGATTGTCGTCACACCCATTAAAATACGTTTTTTTTGCTCCTCTTGCACAGTTGTGTAATATTCTTTATCTGTGAGGATCTTTTCATGCTGTTACAATATTTAATGAACGATCCATAAATAAACTATCCATAAGATGAGTCATGGTTGTGGTGTTATGGTAATACCAGCCATTTATGGTAAGAGCAGAGGCAGCAGACGATCCTAACCAGCTCCGCTTCATCAGGGCCTGATGACAGACTGAGAGCTCGTTATGTGTCTCTGTTCCACCACACTGTCCTCGCCGGGGGCCTCCCCGCTGTTACACAGGCCCCTCTGTCTGTCACTTTCTCTTACTGCGATGCCCACCACAATCCTCTGCGTTTGCGTGCATTCAGGGACGGTGGTGGGGGGGTGGTGTTGGGGCGGGGGATTCCACTGTTTCGCTGAGAACAATGCCCTTTTTGATGCATCTCGGCGCTCTTTGTTGCGTTAACAGGGGCCAATAGGCTGGTGGCAGACAGAGGGAGGATGAGGTGGGGGGAGGGAGGGGTGGCGGTGAATGAGGTATAGATGAGAGGGCCTCCTCTGCAGGCACTCAAGGCCCATTTGATGATCTATCAGTGGTTTATGGCTGCTGCTGCTGCTCGGAGCTGCATTGTTAGCTGCATCGCGGGCCGAGGCGCTTATCAGCTCAGCTGTGGCGAGCACTGTGTAGTAATCAGCTCAGCATCAGTATTGGCGCAGGCCTTATCTGAGCTGCAGCCACTGAGCCCCATCCTGTTTACATACAGTGAAGGAGCTCAGCTGCAGAGGCTGGAAAACATGCAGAGCACTCACACTCCAGCCACAGTTTAACACCCATTGTCTCGAGGTAATCGCTGCACAGTGTGCGCCGGAGTGAGTCGAATATTAAAGAAGGGGACTGCAGGAAGGGGAGGAGGGTAATGAGGGAAGTTAAGGAGAGCATTATCCAGACACTGGCATCAGGTTTCAAAGCCACGGTCCTCCTTTCCACAGCCAGGCTTTTGTTTGAGGGGGTAATCATGCCACAATGGCAACGGCAGAGAAACGCCCAGGCAGCCATCCAACCAACCAGCGAGGACGTTCAGTCTGGCCCCTGGGCACGACTCGAGTTTCCCTACATGGGAGCAGCTGAGGGTTCGAGCAGCCGAGCATCAGGACGTGTAACTGATCCTTCTAAAACATATCATGAAAAATGTCCTCCGGTTTGCCCTGCCACCCGCACAGCTGATTTCTCGCCAAACAGCGTTGGCGACACAGGGTGCGCAGCATCGTTCAGAGGCTGCCCTCGCAGGTGCCTGCTAGTACAAGCCCCCCACAGAGAGAGAGTCTCCTAACAGATGCCTGTGTGTAAAAAAGCATTTATTCCTGTGAATAAAATCTCTCTGACTAAGCACATGCTTCAGCCGGCGGCCCCCGGCCACTGTCGCATTCACAAAACACAGGGATTGACTCAGTACACCGATCTGCTGACCTCAGCCACTCCCCTCTGTGTGTGTGTGTGTGTGTGTGTGCTTTATACATGTGTGAGGCACATCAGCTGCCAGTCTACCTGTGTACATGCGTACATGTTTGTGCATGTGTGCATAAATGTATGTTTTTTTTTTGTCCCCCTAAACAGTGATTATGCGTGCGGATCCAGTGTGGGTGGTTTTTATGGAGCTCAGTTTGTTTATTTGGATTGCAGGGGCATTTTTAGAGCCCTTTGTGGTCGACGACTTAAAAAAAATAATGTTTGAGAAAGGCTTTGCTGAAGTTGCCAGTGGAACCACAGTAATCCACTTTAACACCCACATAGCCACACACGCGGCCAAACACACTGTCACACACACACACACACACACACAACCAAATATATAATCAGCAGTGTTGCAGTGACAGTTGTGCTGCCTGTTCTTATATGCCACAGTATAAACGCAGAGCTATGTCACATCACTCACCTTTGACCCTTGGCCCTGTGGCTACTTCTAGGGTCTGTCATGAACCTCCGCTAACCTATGCACTCTGTTTCCAAACGTCTGGAATGCTGCACATACTCATGTTCCTGGCTTCAATGGCCTACAGATAAAGTTAACTGTGTGGGGTAGTGTTGGATATGCAACCAATTTAATCCCATCTAAATATACAGCTTGAGTGTGTGTGTGTGTGTGTGTGTGTGCGTTTGTGTGTGCGTGTGTGTGTGTGTGTGTGTATGTGTGTGTGTATGTGTGTGTATTTATGCATCCATGCACTTGCATTTGTCTATGGACACAAAGAGTCACACATGTATCATATAACAACAACATACTGTCTATACATACTTGTTGTTAGTGATGTAGGCCACATCAGAGTGCTACATATTGTCTTGCAGGGTGTGTGTGTGTGTGTGTGTGTAGATGTCAGGATCTGACAGATAAACCATGTCAGAAGTTTCCTCAAAACTGTGGGACAGGCCCGACATTGTCACAGATCTGGCCACATTGTCACATGTGTCTCTGTCACACACACATTTCATGGATCAGGTTGTTTCAGGGTTTGCTCCGTGAGATGATCGTTACTAGGGAAACGAAAAAGCTTGAATGTAACTTTTCACATACAGTTAGCACAATGAGCCAAATATGAAGCTTGTGTGGAGTGAGGACCCTCTCAGCCTCCAACCCTCCCCTGAATAACTCTCTCTCTCCCCTTTTCCCTCTCTCTCTCTCGGCCCCGGTCCGGGTCACATGGTGCGTTTGAGGGACAGGAGGAGGAAATCCTCCATTAGAGTCGACCACAATGCCGCTTCCTCTGCCCCGCTCCGCCTCCCATTCACCCCCTCACACTCTGGGCTGACACTCCAGCTCAATCACTATAATCATGATATCGTTCTACTTCTGCCCCTGAAAGCCATGAAAGCCTATTAAAGCGTCAACGGGGCCACGAGTGTCATGAGAGCGGGACAACGGGCCGCTTTCCACCGTCGTCCCAGCAGACACGCAGGTGCTGCTCTGCAGGGAAATGAATGCCATGTCAAGGGGAATTAACCTTTTGAGCGCTGCAGAGCTTTAGCTGGCGTAAGAATAGCCATTGTGTCCCGCTGTGACTTGTACAGTCGTACCCTCTTAAGCTGACGGAAAAGAATAGAACATTACTGACCTTTACCCTGCAGCCCTGAGGAACTCTGTACTTGATCCTCATGACCACCATCCAAATTCATTGGCTGTAAAAGCACAGCGCACGCACTCTCCCCAGGAAGTCGAAACACCCAACCTGTGACTTTATTAGAATTCAAGCTTTAAGAAGCCTTTGAGGGTCCATGGCGTTACTACATGTGACTGACCTCAGGACGGCGCTGGTAAAATAGTCGGTTTTTAATTCACTGGCAAACCCCAGGCCTTTGCCTGCAGCCAAGCCCATCCCTCCCCCCCCCCCTTTATGTCTTTGTCTTTCCCTCCTCTGACACGCCCCCGTCTCTCTCTCCTTCTGTCTCCGGGTCAGCAGGCCCTGTGAAGGTCACACCCTCTTTACCCCGTCGCCGTCATAGAGCTCATATTTCTTCGCGGCGCTCTTTGCAGATGGGACTCACACGGGCTGTAGGGTTGGACGCTGGAGTGTGTTTTATATCTTGTGCCGAGAGGTTCAGAGAGACTGTCGGTGTTATGAGGAGAATGCCCTCGCATGGTAAACAGCTGTTTTCAGGCAGATGGTGGGATGGAAACAGCAGGAAACAGCTGGGCATCTACAGGCTGGACAGTTTGTGCACAGAGAAGCATTCATTAATACGGAGGCGCTCCATCGCCTCCTCTCACTTCTCCGTTTCCCATGGTCCTCTCTGATCACTGCGGCCTCAGCCGGCTGCCTTGCAAATGCGTGTTTGTTTGTGTGTGTGTGTGTGTGTGTCTCTCATGTTTGTTAATAAGCCAGTGACCTCCATTCATGCGTCCTCATTAGCATATGAATCCGCCCCAACAAGCAGGCCCCGAGTGGAGGAATGTAAAAATGGAGGGAAGAGAAAAAGGAGAAGGAGAGTTGAGACTGGCGTGTCTGAAAACGTTTCTTTCTTTCTTTTTTTTTTCCTTCACCCATCTGTGAGTGTTGACTTAACTGAACTCAGCTAGTGCATGAACCTCATGCAGGAGGTCTCCTCACTCTGAGGTCTTTAACTGTAGCCAAGAACAGGAAACATGTATCTGCACCAGGATCTGTCCATCTGAAGTCCTGCCAACCGTCCTGCCATCGCTCAAAGGCCCTAAGCCTACCCTGCCTGGCTGCAGTGTGGACACCACCACCACCACCACCACCACCACAGCCTGGTGCAGCCCTGTGTGGACCCAGCAGCAGCTTGTCGAGCCGCAGAGCTGCACCCTGTTTGTGCAGGTGTCTGCCTCAGTCACATGCAATCTGGCACCCTCTGCTTACCGTTACTTAAAGTTACAAGAAATGGCATGAACTATCTTTTTTTTTTATGTTGAAACACGAAGATGAAGCGTTTCAGTCATTCAGTCTTGACGTTTGAAACAGTAATAGTCATTTTCAGTAGATCGCATGATCTTCGTTGACAGATAGTGTTTTTTCCACTGCTCGCAGACATGGGTCTCTTGGTCATGTTTGTATTAAGGTTAGGTTTCAAAGTTCTTTTTCGACTGAGAAAGCTTTGTGTCTAGATGACTATCATCCTTTTGTGTGGCCAAAAACCACAATTACCACAAATGAAATTGATGAAGAATAGATAAAACTGTTTGTTGTCATGACCTTGGTGTCAACTCATTGATTCAGTAGGCGCCAGAGACAACACTTCTTGTATGAAGGGAAAATGGATATGTTTAGGAGCAGTGGCTGTGTGTCTCCATCACGAGAACGCAGAAGAAAGTGTGTTTTGAGGTTCTGGAGAATGTGCGACCAGTGATTTCAGGACTGACGAGTAACACGATCTCCCTCTCCCATCACCGGTGAGACGACAGCTGTGGTTCTCAGCCGCATTAGAAACATTTATGTGTATAGATCCCTGACTATGACCCACATGGCAAAAATCCCTGTGATGTGATCCAACCACACGACCCACATGTGGGAATATTTTCTGTGCCGTCTGACATTAAATGTATATGTTGGTTTGTCTGCGTGTGGGTCTTTGGGACACCTCAACGTCTTGCGCTCTTTCTATTTATGAGCCGCCATGGTTGTTCACACATGCTCTCACGAAGAATGTTCCAGAGAGATGGGTGGGCTTCGAGGCGTCCTCCGCACGCCAGTATTTATTTATTCATTTGATTTGGAGATATGGATTTATTTTCCCCCCCAAAAATCAAAACTGGTTCTTGACAGTGTCTGGACTGACTGTATGTGTGGACCCTGGTGCTGTTGTGGAGCGTTAGTCTTACTATTTTACTTTATTAACTTTACAATAGTAAACATTTTTTTCTCATCATTTAATTTTTAAGCTCTTGTCTGGAATGGCACTCTCTTCCCCAATTATCACAATACAAGGGGTCCTCAAGTTACGACGGAGATCCGTTCCTGAGAATGTGTCGTAACCGAATTTCGACGTAAGTCGGAACATACATTCATACGTAAGGTAGATACTAAGTTGTGCCACTCGATGTCGCTATAACACCACCCTAAAATAAGAGTTTACTATGGTGAATTGCCTTTTGTCACCGTAGGGGTTGATATCACGAGTGTAATGAGCTTTTCCTTTAGATTTCTGATATCAACCTTGTAGACCCTGTGTTGTGAATAAACCTACGGTATTGCCACGATCCCGAACCCATCTGTGTCCGTGTGCATCTCCTTACCGGCTGCCGCTGCACCCCCCGCCAGCCGGCCATTTCACATAAGTAAACACAACGCAGAGTAGCCTAGCTGTGCTGTGGAGGTGCTGGAGAGCCGGCACCAACTAGTTCCTGTGCGAAGTCTGTACGTATTTACGGGGCAAACCGCTTAAGCCAAAACAAGGAAGTTCATGGGAGATGTGTCGTAACCACGAAAACGTTGTATCTCGAGACCGTCGTAACACGAGGACCCCCTGTATACCATAATGAACCCATTGCCGCCAATGCCTCTGTGTGTATTGTTTGTTATTAATGTGATTTTATTAATGTGATTTTTCTTCCTCAGCTCACAGGTAGGTGGCGTTACATGAAAATGTGTATTTTTGTGGGTTGATCCATCCATCTGTGTGTGTGTATGTGTATGTGTAGCTATGCTGCCCAGCCTGGTTCTGCACCACACCTCTATCCGTCCCTACCAGAGGGGTCTGTACTGCAGTGACTCCAGCCTGAAATATCCATACAAGAGAAGCACTGTCCCCTCCTCCGTGCTTACTTCTGTTGGGTTGACACTGCCCGTGGTGTCCGTAAGTCGCCCCCGACCCCTGACCTCCGACCCCCCCGCCACCATCGACACTTCTGCTGCGCCCCATGTCCCCCCGGTGCCAGCATGCTCCTTGTGCTTCCCCCGTTCTCTCCCGTTGATGTCCGTGTCACTGACCTGGTGCTTTTGTGCTTTCTCTTCCCCCACTATCCGTCCCTTTCTTCCTCTCACTCTCCCTCTCTCTCTCTCTCTCTTTGCTTTGTGTCTCTTGTAGCTAGCCTGCCTTTCCTGATCATTGAGACTAGCACCGTAAAGCCGTACCAGCGCGGGTTTTACTGTTCGGACGAGTCCATCCGCTACCCCCGAAAAGAGGGAGACACCATTAGTGATGCTGTGCTTTGTGGTGTTGGCATTCTTATTGTCATCTTCTCTGTAAGTCAACCTTCACAACTCTTACCAAATTTAAAGCCACTTATTAATTCATAATTTTTAACACATAGATCTTTTAAAATCCAAAAGCTAACATAGCCCATTGGTCAATTTTTTTTGACCATGCAGTATTTTCTTAATTAGCCCAGGCTTCTTTTTTTTTCACATGCTCTGTATGTCTTCCCCCTCCGTTCCTTAATGTTTTCCATGTCATACTTTTTACTTCAGTATCTACATCAAATCATCAAATCTATTTAGTTTCATATTATTTCACTAATTGAGTGGTGGCACACAGACCAGAGAGGATCTATGAGCCCCTGGTCCATCACTCCCACTCATGACCGTCACTTGCCTGCAGTGCTAATGGCCTGAGGCGTCTTACGGGTGAACAACAGCACAACGCTGTCGTTCAGATGACCTGACAGCTGCTGCTGCAGAGAGGGAAAGGTTCCAGTCTTGTACCAGGAGATTATAGTTGTCAGTAGCAACATGACAGAGTCTTGGTGGCACAGCCCCATCATAATTTCTTAGACCGAGACATCGCTTCGCCGCCGTCTCCTCGCCATCGACCTCCCCACACACACACACACACACACACCGACACACACTCTGCACTCAGCTCTTCTGCTTATTGAAACCAGGCGACTGCTCGCGTTGGTTAGTTTCGCTCACATGTTCACGTGTGGGCAAAGCTGGCGTGTCTCACACAGCTGCGTTCCATTAGTGGCGTCTGCCACACGTACACTCACTCACGCAGACTCACACACACATACTGTATATGACACCCATGCACATATGCATTGGTAGCAGAAACCTCAACAGCAACACTGCTCAGATAGTTCACGTCTGAACCAGCGACACTGTTACACGTCTTTGTTTTGTCCAGTGTAACTAAGATAATCCAGCATAATGTGGGGTTTTCTTAAAGGCCAAATAGCAGGGCTTATGTCTGTCTGCTCTGAAGACAGACAGGTCTGAATGCAAACACTGACGTCCTAAATAAACCTCTCGGGCCTGTATCGGCCTCATTCGCTTCTTATCTCCTGCCTGGATCAGAACAATTCATTGACACTAGCACACAAACACAAACTAGCATAGCTCTGTGTTTGTTTCCTCTGGCGGCGAGCCACCCAGCGGGCGGGATAGATTGGCTAATCAAGCCTCACAATACACACACAGTTCTACATGTGCGTACACAAACATGAACCTTTTGCATCATTATGATGTCTGGGAAATTCTACTGCGTCGTACTTACGTAACATTTGAAATCTCGGTGTCTCACTGGTTCAGACATGGCCTTGTCAGTGTTTTCCTGTGAGACGGGGTGAGCTCACACACACACACTGAAAGAGTGAAGCCTTGTGTGGACGGAGGAAGGAGAAGGAGATGTGGTTGAGGCAGAGAGGTGGTAGAGATATGATTGACGGCTCCTTGCCTCGAGGGTTGGCTTGGTATAAGCCCCCTCATCATAGAAGAGATATTTTCATGGGGCCCAACACTGCTCAAAACCACCTGTGCTGAATACAGGGAATTATGTCCAGTCCGGTCGATTTAAATCCCAGCACTGTGATGTAAATCCCCCTCATATCAAAGTCAAGCCGTCAAGATTTCCATTCTACTTACTCTCATTATCCTTCATGTCTTATGAAAAACCTCATCACACCATTAAGCAGACCATCACATTCCACAGACCATCAACAGTCATCATCACATTCAGGCTGCCTGACGGAAAGGCAGGCCATGCTCATTCTTTGTGTTGTCATTTTTGTCATGCTTGTCTATAAGTCAGTCTCACTCGTTCTCTCCTGTCTGTTCTTGACTCTTCAACTCTATTCCATCTGTGATTTCAGCCTGGGATCAAATTAGGTTTCTTGCATGATGCTCACTTTTTTGTACTGCATGGTCATTTGCATCTAAATGTAATGAATGACTGTTAAGATTCAGTAAGATTCACTTTTTTTGGCCTGTTTTACCAACATTAGCGTTGTGTTTTTATCTCAAAAAGCTAATTTTCTCTTTTAGATTGTGATTGGGGAATGCTACAGGATTCACCAGCTACACGAGGGAACCAAGTCTTTTGTGGGGAACCCCTATGTTGCAGCGCTCTATAAACAGGTCAGATTTCCATTCGTAAACCATACGAGATCTTAAACTAAACCCCTTTTCTCAACATTATCTGTTCAGACATGGCTTTGCATGTATAATTAGACAAAAAACTGTTGTGGGCTGTAATAAGAGCGACACTAATTCCCGAGACGTTTCTTTGCTGAATAAACGTTGATTGATCGATTGATAATCTGTTTGTTTGTCTGTTTAACGGTGTGTGTCGTCTTGCAGATGGGTGTATTTCTCTTCGGCTGTGCCGTCAGCCAGTCATTCACAGACATCGCCAAGGTCTCGGTGGGTCGTATGAGACCCCACTTCATAGATGTGTGTAGGCCGGACTTTTCCACCATCGACTGCTCACTGGGATACATCACCAACTATACCTGCAGTGGCGAAGAGAGCGACGTTCAGGAGGCCAGGTTTGTGTAAACACCAGTTTGAAAAAGAATGTTAAAAACTATAATGATAAACTGACTTAAAGTATTTTTTCCTCTCCACAGGAAATCCTTCTTCTCAGGACACGCCTCTTTCTCATTGTATACCATGCTCTATCTGGCCGTAAGTAACCGTCCAGTCAAGATACATGCATAAACCTCACATTCATGCTGAGAGCCACAGAAACAATGGTTTACAGAGTTTAAAGGGAGTCATGGAAAAAAAGGCTGGGCTCTAATAAGGGGATTCACTGCCTGAAGAAAAAAAACCCAAAACATTGTTCTTATCCACATTTTTCCTACTTCTCCTCTTCTGCACTATCTCCCCCTCTTAGTTTATGAAAAGCTCCATTCTCCTTTTTTACTCCACCGAGAGATAAATGACTGCATTACACCTGTTTTCCTCCGCGCAGCTGCCTGTGCACTTCCTGTCCTCTCCCATTTACTCCATCGCTCCACCTGTTGTGGGTGTCTGGTGGGACTTAGCGCCCCGGAGGAATTTCATGCCTCAGACACTTTATTCTGCACACACATAAAGACAACCAGTTCTTATAACACCCCCCCAAGCGATCCCCTTCATCCCCCTCCCCTCATTCCCCTACTCTTCACACCACGACTTTCAACATTACTCTGCATGCTATACCGTTCATCTTGGGCGATCCCACCACAGGTGAACAGCTCTTATTACATTAGTTCACACCAATGGATATTTCGCTTAGTGACCACCTCTGCTGCCAAAGGGTAGAAAAACTGTGAAACCCCCCCCAAATTGTTCCCCCATGTTTGAACACAATGTTGTTGCCTTAAACATGCTGCAAAAAGGACTATTGTTATGGCTCTGGCTGATTCCGGGTCGGGTCAAGGTGGTGGTTTCTTCCACTGGCTTGCAGTTTCGGTTCTGGTCCTGGTCATATTGTTATGCAGTGAGAGTTTGCTGTGGGTATTTCCCAGCCTCTGGTTGAACCTACAACTGAACTCTGGTCAGACTCAGGGAAAGAGATGAATTAAAATCAGGGGGGAAAGCAACAGAGATGAGCTGCGTCCAGACCACAGAGTGACACACACACTAGTCAAAAGACCAGTGTTCCAGCTGTGGCCAGCTCCAGACCAGATCCAGAGGAGCCCGGAGTGAAAAGAGCAGAATGACTGAAGGGGAGGAGCAGCAATTTGAAGTTGATGTTTTGGAATATAATACTCGTCTGAACCAAAGTGCCACTGGCCGCAGAGGCAGCAGTCTGACTGGAGAAGGGAATCTGTGGCATGTTTTGTTTTTACCCGTCGTGGAAAACTCGTCATGTGATGTAATGTTTTTACTCACAAACTCTCCCTTCACATTAAGAAGTGTTTGTCTTGGATTCCTCAAGATGTTACAAAAAAACAAAATCGAATAATAAAAGTCCAGATTGATAAACTCTGCTATTTAATTTGCAATTATAAACGATAGCCAATGAAAATAATGTAGAGGTAATGTATATAACTTAAACAAATTCTTCATCAAAATGAATGAAATCAATGATCTGACTCATCATTTCTTCACCACACAGCAGATTAGACTCAGTCCTAACAGTTCTGCTCATATAAACTCGTTCTAAAGAGTTTGTTTAATGCGGAATAAAACCACAGACAATTCCGCCGACACAAATAAATATTGATCCTTCTTCATTTGGGTCATATCCCAGCTCGCAGGCCCTTAAGATTCTGCTCGGCAATTTTGAAATGTCATTTCCGCAGTGTGGCTGTCACCTCGTCCTCGTGCCCGCAGCCCTGCGCCTCTGCTAATTGGCGCTCTGTGATGTTGGTGCGCTTTGTTTCCTGCTGTTTTGACTGATGTGGTTTGAGTGCAGAGTTTTATCAGAAATGGCACATAGATAACTAACAGACCTCACAGCACGCTGTGCAGCTACACCACAGCCACAAGTGTATTTATGCTTACGCGTGTTGTTCTGAGCTGCGTCCTTATTTGCCTAACGTGCATGCACAATGCCTCTGTTTCTGCGGCTCATCGCTCTACAGCGCCTCCCATCGCAGTGGCAGATAACATGCGGCTGGAGAGATAAATAAGAAACAACTTGTTTGTCATATAAATGGTCTTAACCACAGCTATGCCGTCGTCTCACAGCACGGCGCGAACATTCGAGCTCTCGTTCTCTCCCACTTTGTTGTGTTCGCTCGACACTGACTCTGACTCTGAGTCAGATTGAGTGTGACGGGGAGAGAGAAAAGATCTCTGACATGAGCCGGATTCCTCCAGAAACCACCAGACTTTGTGTCTCGCTGGTCTTCCCCTGTCACGGCAATCCACTGGGACCCCCTTTGTTATTTGGTTTTATTGTTGTTTTCCTCGGCCCTAACTGTTCAAGACAGAAAACCATTATGTTGGGAAGATGGCCCAGGTCAGCAAGACAGATGGCCACTTCTGGTGACGGAGAATGACTTTGACTTTTATCACTGTAGCTCCTTGTTTAGACTAAGTTCAAGTGCTTATTTTCTCTGCTACACACACCAGCGAAGCTGCGGTAAAACAGAGAGATTCAGGATGTTGTGCTCATGGCTGTAGGACGTCAGACACACGTACATTTCAGGGGCCCTTAATTCGTTACCTGAGAACCACTGCGGCGGAAGCCTGAAGTCTAAACTTTCCTGCCAGCCCAGAGAGAACGGGAGCGGTGAGGATGGGAGGGATTGCTTCCTTTGCTTCCGGAAAGACGAAGAACAATGATAGAGTTTAATAGAGGAAGTGAGGGAGAGCTCGTTGCCCGTACGTACGTCGGCCCGGAGTGAACGGGGGCAGCTGGGAGGTGCTGCTGTCTGTATGTATTGTTAGCCCAGCTGATTATAAGATACATGTCTGGAGGTTTTGGTGGGTAGACCTTGACGGAGGCCGCCCCTCCCAGTCTCTGTGTCTCTGGGTGTGAGAGACAGGAAGTTAAGGGTATGAGTGGTACGGAAACACAGGATGTCTGAGGAACCTGGGCTGATCTCACCACTCTGCCTGGATAAAAAAAAACAAAACAAAAAAAAACAGAGGGACCGTGCGTGTATTTGCATTTGTGATAGTGACCTTGGACTTGGTTGTTTTCATTCTGCTCAGTCGTCATTATGAAGACAGAGCAGGGGGTGCATCCGCTATGATGTCTATTTATTGTAATGGAGGGAAGAGAGTTCATCCCACAAAGTGTTGATATGCGCATAGCAGCTTACATGTGTATATATATGTGTATATGCGTGTGTGTGCGTGTGTGTGCGTGTGTGTTATTCCAGTGGCTCTCAGTGGTCATGTTGTTTTTACAGCTGGGATGTTGAACCATGAATCCGTCATGTCCGGGTCTCAGGCAGTCAAGTGTGTGTGTGTGTGTGCGCGTGTGTGTTTGGATTTCTGTTTGTGGAAGAGATGTGTTTCTAGCTTGGCAGGTCTGCCCGCTTTGATTCAGTCTAGACCTCTATACAGTAATAATACACACACACACACACACACACACACACACACACACACTGCAGGTGCAGGGTTAAAAAGGCAATGCAACATGTGTTAAACTTCCTGACTTCCATCAAAATTTCCACCAGGTGTGTACGCTACGAGGGATCAGGTCATTTATATGGACTTGCATGTTAACTGACATTGACATACATACTACCATCAGTAGCATAATACTGTACATTCATACGTGTTTTACATCATAGACAAACCAGGAAAAAACACAAGTACAACTGTTGTATGAGGAAAATAAACAATACTTTCTGTCTTCTCTCCTCTTCCTCCCTCTTCCTCTGCAGTTCTATATCCAGTCCAGGTTTACTTGGCGCGGCGCTCGACTCCTCCGCCCGCTGCTCCAGTTCACCCTGTTGATGATGGCGTTTTACACCGGCCTATCACGTGTCTCTGACCACAAGCATCATCCGACTGATGTCCTTGCAGGCTTTGTGCAGGGAGCCTTGGTGGCCTACTGCATAGTGAGTACACACAAAACACATAAACTGAACTAAGTGTGCCAGCAACTCCAACTGTCTGCACTTTAAACCTCTAAACTAGCCATCAGGGATCCTATAGACGGAACAAACGTCAAATAAAAACAGTCTCTACATTCTATAGCTCTATTTTTTATGTCCTCTCCTCCCTGCCTTTGGTGGAAAGGAGAAATGGAGCAGGCAGTGAAGTGAGGAGAATCTGATTCCCTCTAATGAATAACACATTGCTTGGAAAAGCTCGTTCAGAAGTGATACACCAGTGTGTGTGTGTTTTTGTGTATCTGTGCATTAGTGTGAACCCACTCGCTGCAACCCTCCTACTTTTGTGACATGTCGTTATAGCAGTTGCCAGATGATTTTTCGTAACCCTCATCATTACACTAAGCTGGATGGAGCCAAGGAAAATTGAATTTGGGTTGAGAGGAAAATAGCAAGAGTGTAAAAAGTGAGAGAGGGAGTATGAGGGTGGGAGAGAGAGGCGGGGAGGTGGGGGGGTGGGCTTAGCCTTTGAAACAGGAATGAAGCTGTTAATTATTTTGGGTTTTTTATTTGGCGGCTCTTGTTCTATCAGCTCAGCAGGCCCCAGCTAAACTCTGCTGCCTCTGGGAAAAGTATGGAAAGTCATGCGCACGCACACACACACACACACACACACACACACACACACACACACACACACAAAACAGTTACCTTTCTACAGGACCCAAATCGTGAACATGAAAAGGATTAGATTCATAAAATTCAGCAAGACTGTAGTAATGGCGCCTAGGCAGGTCTTGGCACAGCTGAAAGGCACATGCACACACACACGCACACACACACACACACACAATCACACACAGCGCAGCAGTGTTCTTGCCAGAGTTAGTGAATGGTCCCAAATGAACCATGAGCAGAAATCAGCAACAAACGACAATAAAACTTTGGTAAGATCATCGCTCTTCTGATGGGTGTAGCCCCTGGACGTCAGCTTTGACAAATCCAAAAAAATGTTCGTGTTCAGTGCATGAGCTTAATTTAACCTCTGGATGGGGAGATCTGCCAGAAGCGAAGCGAGGGAAGTGACAGGAGAGAGGAGCCTTGTCTGCATCTTGGCCTGAGACAAGCGTGGGTTTAATCCAGCTCAACTATTCCACTACCCTCACAGAGACAGCCTAACACACACATCGTCGCACCACATAGTTCTCATCCACATGCATACGTAGTCAAACCCCTGCCGATCGAGGTGGTGAGGTTAGTTTTACAATCCCTGACGCCCCTTCTGATTTGCCTAGTCTCAGTAGAAACACACATCTGTGAGTACTTTAGAACAGCTCAATAAGCAGTGGAGCAGAAGGGACTTGATATATATACAGTACACACACACACACACACACACACACACACACACACACACACACACACACATTTTTAGGAGCTCAATTGTAGTTTGGATAATGTGGTCCAGAAATGAGAAAAAATCATCAACAGACAAGGTCTGATTCAAAGATTAAAGTGACACATTGGAGGAACAAGTGGATTTTTACATTAGTCACAAATGTTACTATCACATGATGAGATATGTGGACTTATGGAAAAGGGTCTGAAGTGAAGTGTGTTTTTCCATGACTTTATTGTGTCTGGTGCTCCAGGTTTCCCCGGGCAACAGTTACTTCTGTAATTCCAATTTACCCCCATCGAGTGTCATTACGTGACTAATACAAACTAGGAGCAAGTTTCAACGCATGTGTAGTGAAGTAAATTGCTGTTGTGTGTCAACACATGATAATGAATGGTGTCTCAGTCAGATACTGTATATACAGATTTGAGGAATATAAAGGCAAATGTCTGTTATGAGTCAAACTCTCCAGCCCATGTCTGTGAGGCTGTGATCCAGAGAATCAGGGGAACCACAACAGGAAGTTGTCAATCTACCTGCCTGGCACTTCCTATCAGACGCAGTGACCTAGTTTTCAGCATGCACCCTAATAAAGGTCAAGAGGAGCGAAATCTTCCAGGAAGCATCTGTCAAAGTGAAAGCTGGTGCAGCACTCGTTTGTTTTTCGAGGTTCGTTGTCACAATGGAGATGAGTGGGGTCAGGCAATAAAAGGGGGAAGAGGCATGAAGATGCTATCTCTCCCTCACTCTGGTTTAAACAGCACATAGTAGGAGGTCTCACATACCAAAGGATTGTCTGTGTGGTCAGTGAACTTGTGTAGAAGTCAACGGTGTCAGTCATGGGCATAACTCAAAGTGTCTACATTTAGTAATCCACTTTGCACGCCACTTAAATAATAAATAAATACTTTCTATACTGTGATGTACTTAGAGGAGGTCTGATGAATACTGCAGTTTTTTTTCCCCGAGACATTAATGGTTCCTACAAAGCACCCACTTCCTGTGTGAGTCAGCCTGTTTATGTGTCAGCCGTGACATTTTAATAGCTGCAAACACATATACGCACACTGACAAACACACACACACACAAAATGCAGAAGCAATGGAAGTATATGTATATATATATATATATATATATACACACACACAAACACACACACACACACACACACACACACACACACACACACATACATACATACATACATACACTACACTGACAGTAGAAGCACTGTATGCTGTTATTAGAATGGTGATTAAAAGGCGAGTAGTAAAGGATATGAAAAGCATATGACTTTACCTACTATCTTTCCACACTCCCATAATTATATCATATATTACATATAACCTCCATGACATACTGAATATGCTACACAAACTGAAGACTGTATAGACAAAGAGCCCATTTAGGAGCAGCAAGAATGCGTCTGTGTGCCATGGAGTTGTCTATGTACATGTGATGTCATCTCTGTGTCAGAGGTCACCAGTAAAGGTCACTTTATAATCAGAAAATGTCAAGCTGTAATAAAGGAGATTGTGTTTGTGCTGATCCCACCAGCCACTGACACAGTCTTTGTTATATAAATAGACCACAAACAGACATTTTCTCCAGGAAACCGAAGATGAACACGGAACTGACTGGTAGAACATGGGAGGACATTGTATGAGATCAAATAGCAGCTTCTTCCCTCAGCCACATACTGTATGTGTTAATGTGTATTACTCCAGAGCTGAAAACACCACTACTTCTAAGTGACCCCAGTCCTCTTCCTGTGGAAACGGTAATCCACTGTGACAGTGGACAGTAGTTTCCACTTGCCCACTTCCTGTCCACTCATGCCCATTTTCCTGTTTGATGATGTCATCAGGATTTCGAAACGAGTTTTCTTCTCAGCCTCCCCGCCCCACTTTCTGTGAATTAAATTCACCGTGAATGATGTAGAAGGGGAATTTACCCTGGCGTCATTTATCAGACATGGTTCACTTTAATGTGACTGTCAGTTTAGAGTGAGCTGGACTAAGATCACTTCCTTCAGCCGCATTACTCAGTGCTGCCAGTTTGAGATATGAGCGCAGTGCCCGAGAGGGAGTTGGTAGAAACGTTGTCATTGCATCATTATGAAGTAATTGAACATTCTCACCCACTCACAGATCCTCTGCAGATATACTTGACGCTTCTGCAGTACCCTCCTGCTAGGCCTCCCTTTATGCACCACCATAAAACCCTCACAGAAGGAGACCTCTTATCTGCTATTTAATCAGCCTTAAAGGGGAAATGTCTTCTGCCCAATGGCCTTCACTCATTTCTAATGGTCTCAAATCAAATTCTAGGATGTGACTTCAGTGAACTTAGCTTGTCTGTTTCCTGACCTTCCTCTTCCTCTGTGTGTCCTCCAGGTGTTTTACGTGTCCGACCTGTTCAAGCCCAGGGTGAAGCCAACCACACCCCCACCCTCCTCGATTAAGAAGGAGCTGCTCCCTTCATCCGACATCATCGAGAGGAACAACCACCACAACATGGTGTGAGAGAGGCCGCGTCTCTTTCCTGCGACTGAGGAGCCAATCACAGCGCTGCTCACCTCCCATCGGACAGTAGAATGTAGCGACGAGAGACTGTGGCTGCGTCTCAAATGGCATCCTCTTCCCCCTTTTTCGAAAGCGCCGAGCTCGGCGCCTTGAGGACCAGGGTGTCCGATTTGAGAATTGCACAGCAGAGTCCACTCTCACTATCCAGACTTGTTATTTACTCTTATGTTAACTACTAATTACCATTTGAGCCCATTGTTCTGAGCACAACAGGAAAAATTTGGAAGCTAGTAGGCGAAAATGAATTGAGACAATTGGTGACTTGACATGCAGAGCTGGAGGTGTTGAGTCTAACCACATCAAGGGGGGAAACCCTTGTGAGGAAAATGAAGAATAGAGACAAAATGAAAAAAATAAAAAAAGACAAACTCCCTGCCTCGGGAGAGAGGGAGGGAGTTTCACTGATGCTTCCTCTAAAATCTCTGTGGCCTTTGAACGCCGTAGGACAACAACTTCCCTAGCTATGGGAAGGATATTACTGCAGTAACTAGCAGCATAGACATATTAACATAATCGAAAGGTATAACTTATAGCACTGTTTTATAGTACGTTGTCCATTATCACCACTTGCTGCCTGAGATGTCTGACTGAAAAGAGTCTAATGATGCTGATGTCAATGAGACAGAAACACACTAGGAAGCCAACTGAGCTTAGTGTTGTCATGTCATGAGACTTAATAAACATAATAACCTTTTTGCCCGTATATACAGATCTACATACACGCCAAAGTAGGTCTTTGGGTGTCTTGAGTTTGGAAAGCGAAGCCCGTCATCATATACCTCTGTCTTCAGATTCAGCACGTCAGACTCTTTTTCTCGTGGACTATCAGCGCGGCCTAAACCGGGGATGTTGCATTTCTTGAGGGTTAGATGTAGTAAAGCACAGATTATTCTCTGTGGCAGGAGGAGACAGATCCCACGCCGCCCCCCCGCAACACCCGCACAAGCGGCGTGGCTGTGCCATGCCACCGTCTGGTGCCGGGGTCGTCTGTGTAGCTTCCTAAACAGGGCAGAGAATGGCTGGGCAGAGTGAAAGGGTGCGGTCTCTCACCGTGGAACGAGGGTGATGATTTACAGCGAAGCTGGCACATTATTTTGGGATGATTAGGGCTCCTTCCGCTGGCAGGGAGGGGCCTCTCACCCACCCAATCACTCATTGGCAATGGATGTCTATCTCTCAGTGTGTGTATGTGTGTTTCATGTATGCGTGCGAGTGTATTCTCTGCACTCTTGTGCTTGTGTGGGTACGTTTGTGCTTATACATCTTGTGTGTGTAAATATGTATGAGCGCTGCGCCCTGTGAAAAAAAAGAAAACCCCTTTTTGATAAACTGTGTGTCATATGACGCACACACGCTGTCTACTGTGCCAAGTGTGTGTGTGTATGTGTGGTTGTGTTTGCGTGTGTGCTACTGTGTGTCAGAGAGCAAGAGAGCAGGTGAACGTTTTAAAAACTGTGGATCTAATATTTTTATTCTCTTCTAAGAAGCATCTTTAACCTTGTATGTTTATAGCCTGTCTCATATAATCACTAACAGATGTACAGAAACAGAAGCCCTTTTTTTATTTTCAGCCTACTCCGATATCCTCCTTCAACAACACACTCTGCCATGTTGCACATCCTTCCCATCGTACAGTCCGTCCTATCATTTCACAAACCTGTTTTCACTCTCTCCCTTTTTTTTTATAAATATATAAATAATGTAAAGGTTACTAAAATTAACTCTGTAAGATATTCGTTTAACATGTTAAGCTATATCCACTATAATTACAGACCTGTGTTCTTTACAAAGTGCTGCTTAAAAAGCATCGATTGACAGATTTTTTTTGTATCTAGATATATAGAACTAAAATATTATAGATTGTAATAGTTACATTGTAATATGCATTCAAAAAATACACCCACATCTGTATTAAAATTCAACATTAGTATTTTTGTATTTGTCTTGTTTTTTGTAAAAAAGAAATAGTAGCAATGCTGTTTTTTTCTGCAAAATGTACTTAGCTCTAATACAGTACATGTGCTTTTAAATAAAAAGCTCATTATGAACACAACCTTGGTTTGTTATGTCTTAATTGTGCATTTTCACTGTAGGTTTTAAAGATGCTGCTTTTTTACATTTTCAAATCCTATAGTTAAAATGTACGATGGATGATTTGTATTGTTGGAATGTACAGTTTGAAATACAGTTTCCATTTGCTCTCCGCATGCAAAATGACATAAAAATTGTAAACACTAACTAAAAGACATACCTATCATTGTATCTCAGAGGAACCTGATACAAAGTGACAACACAAGTAAATAAGGCATAAGTGATTTGTGAAGTAAAGCCTGTAAAATTGACAATTCTGTGTCGATCTGTTGGCAAACTATCCTCTTATTACATTTTCATGAAAAAGTGAACTTCTGAAAGAAGGTAAGAAAATGAAAAAGAAAGAAACTCACTCCTGTAGTAAGAGCGGTATTTGCTAACTGGAACCAAATGAGTAAAAGGGCAATCATTTATCCTAATCATTTGACTGATGTTATCATTATAGTGGCATGCATGTTTCCCCAGTGTCTTGTAAAGCAGTCTTTTATTGAAAGTGACGGTACAGCTGGTCTGAGGTCAGTAGTAAAAAAAAAAAGAAGAAAAAAACAGCACCAAACAGAGATTTATGGTGCCTGTGAACAGCTGGTAGGCCTGGGGTCAGCCATGCGTAGCTGTAATAGTAGAGGGCCTGCTGCTGAGGGCCGTGTTGTGGTCTGGTTTGGCAGCAGCAGAGCAGAGCTGGCCCCGGGCCATCACAACAAGGCAAAGGCATTATATCCTACTGTACCTCTCGTCTCCTTGATTCATTTACGCAAAGGTTCAAATTCACCGTTGGTACTGGAAGAATCTAAGAGTAATAAAGGATGCGCAACAGCAAGTTCGGAATTCCTCAAACTCCTCTGACCACCCTGTTTGTTGTACTTTTCTAACGTCAGCGAGATTTGTTGCAGCAATTAGCTCTGCTTGACGTTAGTGTGGCGTTAAGCTATCTGACTAACTTAGCTAGCTTGCCTCTGTTATTGGGAACAAGTTGATGTGGTCTATTGTGATTTTAGTATAGTTAATTAATCATTCAGTATCCAGCAGAGAACACGTTTATTTATTTATACTTATATAAATCATAGTTATTAGTTAAAATTACATCATTATGTCCATATGCTGTTTTATTTCAGCAACCGAACTGAAGTGTGCAATAGCTAACAAGCTGATATGAGCCAGCAGGAAGTTAACCCTGTTGTGCGCCACTGGACTTTGTGAGAGATTCCAGTCTAATTGCAGTGGAACACTTTTTTTTGAGATGAGAAGCTAACAGATTGATAACACATGTACACATGCCAAGGTCCTATATCCTTCTTGGAAAACAACCACAGTCATGCCTCATATAACAATATGCCAATTACCAGAAGTCAGAATATGTAAGTGTGAAAGAGTGGTTTCAGTTCATGTTTAACTCGCACTGTTGCTCTGAATTAGCATGTGTGAAAGTGGTTAGCGTGGATCTGAGCTGGCAATCCAAAACATGGCTGACTAACAGACTTCCTTTCTTGCCATGTTATGGCCCACTGGCACACATGATATAAAAAGCATCACTGCATAACAAGAGTGCTTCTGTAGTGTGGCTGTAGTTTGGCATGCAAGTGTATGTGTGTGTGTATGAGAGAGAGAGAGAGAGAGAGAGAGAGAGAGGGAGAAGATGGAGTGTGGCTGGAGTGTGGGTGGCACCTTCAGGAGAGCCGTCAGGAGGCCTGAAGCTCTGAGGCCCTTTTCTCTGCAGCTCAGTGCAGGAAGCAGCGACGCAGCTGGGTTGAGGGAGCACGCAGGGCCGTGTGGCCAGAGGAGAGCAGTCCGGCAGGGCTGTGCACATCCCACAGGGAGACGAGCACAGAGGCTCCCAGCAGTCGACTGTTTACAGTTACACACATGAACTGTGTAGACATAATATGACCCAGCCACAGGACACAGAGTGGGCAAAAAGGGAAAGTGTGTACATAAGAATGACAGAAAAAACAACAACAAAGAAGTGCGATTTCATCCTATAGTTTATATCTGAAATGTTTTTTCAGACGAAAGTGAAGAAGATTCAAGTAAATGTTTTTTTGTTTTTTTTAAGTATTAACCCATTTTTTCACAAATATTTATTATATGGGTTTTGGTGACAAAAAAGTTAGTAGGGTGTTGTGTAGACAGCAGAAAGATTAATATCTGGGATTAATGTTTTTATTATAATCATCATTGTAAGGTAGTGACTCGGAAGGTCGTTGGTAAACACATGCAGAGACTTTGGAGGATTTCCAGCAATGAACGTTTTATTTTTTATTTTAAATACACAGGACACAAATTAACACTCCAACTAATCAAAAACAAGCAAGGAGAAGCAGAAATACTGCCTTTATAGAGCATACAATCAATAACCCCAACACCTGAGCCTATACCACAAACCGAGCAGGTGAGGTTTGACAATACCTTAACATAGGAGAAACACATATTTTGACAAATCTTATTAATACAGCCTATTGTCTAATCTAAATAACTATACTAACAACATCTTTGCCTTATCCATACCAATCTACCATACTTTCAACACAAAGAAACAATACAACAAACAAAGAAACCCTCCTAATGGTACGGACCTATGATGTGGGCCGTGACATCACTGAGTCCATAAAAACCAGGAAGTGATGGGCCGGCCCCTCCTAAACACAGCCTGTGTGAAGGTGAAGAAAGAATCACATGGTACGTACAAACAAATAATCCAGTTTAAACCTGCAGTGAAATAAAAAAGTAACAAACTAACTGAACTAACTATGTGTGTGCTGTAAATTTATCAAAGTGTTGAGAAGGAAAGTGTAACAATGCAACAAAACAAACCAGGGATATTACTTGAAACAATGCTACGACGCTAATGCTAAATCACAGCAGTTTTTTACATATGACTGAATATCTGTACACTGGTGGGGGGATCTGGCTGGAAAAAGTGAGAGCGTGAAGGATAGACAGTTGATCAATTTTCCAGATGTCAAGTGTACGTGGAGGCAACAGGTGATCATGTCATCTTTACATCAATGGCCCCTGTGTTTACCTACGCTCTGGCCCACTATCTTTCTTTCATCCAAATATTTCCCCCACATGTCCCACAAATTATGACTTATTTACCGACGTCTCTGTGTTTGCTTTATTCACTCATCTAAATCTTCCTCTTCCAGGTTGAGTGACATGAAAGCCTCGGTCAGTGACTCCCTGTATGGAAAAGACATCTCCTTCCTCCCATCAGCCCCCTCTTGGCCCTCATGGAAGAACGGACAGGTCAGAGAAAGAGCATGGGGATTTGGTTGCCCTGAGTGTTTTACTGGACTGGATTTTTATATGCGCATAAAAAGTTTGCATGTTGCTTATTATGAACATTAAACACACACAAAACAAACACACACTTACACCTAAAGTCAGAGAAGTAAACTGAGTAGCAGTCGAGGCATTCTACTGAGATGTAGCTGTCTGGTTCCTTTAGAGTAGTTGAATGTTGGCAGTGTAGGGGATTGGGGGGTGTTTGGAGTGAGATGTTTGGAGGAAATGGGGTTAGACGACTGAGACACAGGCCTCCTTGATCCTTTGTATGGACAAAATGGAGTTAGGCAAGCGTCTCTGTCTTCTCACTTTGCTTTTTTTTTTTTGGCTTTAGTGGAATTCCTGTCATACAAAGTTGCTGGTCCACACGGTCCACCTGCTCCTGTAACACTACACCCAAACCCATGCAAATATATATATTGAACCCACATGCACACAAGGACATTACAGATACGTACAAATTCACCGACAACCCACAGCCACAAGATACAAGTCAGAAAAGAGCTCAGTCCTTGGGGCAGTGGTCCAGAGCTCGCTCCCTGATTTAGTGGTTGTCCATTTGAGTGTGTCTCTGCGCATCGTTTACGAATGTGTGGTGTCATCCCGCTGCGAGCCAGCTCTGAGCTCAGCACTCAGGGACCATGCATCTGCCTCACTGACAACGAGCTGAATACATGCCCCAGACATTTGGCCCATCCATTGTGCTCGTAAAGCTGTGATGCTCACTGGGAGGAATTTATTGGAATATGTGCGTTTGCAGGTCAGATGCCGTAATTTGACCATACACAGTAAAGCAGGAATGACTGATTGTGAAGCGCATGATTCGGTTCTGGTATTGGTTTTCTCTGTGGGAGATGGAGGTGAAGTGCAGCAACGTTTCATAAGTTCAGGAATGGGTTGAGACATAAGTGAGGAAATATGATTTTTTTTTAGAATCTAACAAAATTAATCAACGGTTATCCATCATCCGTTAAAAACTGTCTCATGCTTACGTATTTACTTTATGTGCATGTCTCCATTTTGGCTGAAGGAAACTCTTCCTCAAATCTGGAGGATGTTGACATTTGTTGATGAATTGCATCATAGTGTACACATAATTCAAACCTCATCTTATCTGTGCCAAATGGATTTAAAAGGGGTTTTGCAGTGTCTCTGGCCAAAAGTACTTTAAGTCTTTTTTTTTTTCACACACACTCATACACCCCAGGGTTGCGTTAGCTGTCGGACTGAGTAATTCAAGAAATGCAGGGCTCTATAAGGCTGCGATTAATCATAATTCATAGTTATTTTAAAACCACATGGAAATGGGTAGGGCGCCAAATAGCTGGATGGATGGATGGATGGATGGAGATTTAAATAGCCTTCATGTTAGATTTCATGCTTGTTTCTGTTGTCTGTTTACTCCATGTGAGTTTTATTCTAATCCAGTGGTTCCCAAAGTTTCTCTGCTGGGCCCCCCTTCAGTTGATAAAGGATTTTCACGCCCCCCCGTAAACCGGACACACATACACATATTTTGTTTTCAGACTCCACTGCACTTTATTTCACACATTGTAATTAATACATACCTCATAAACTCCTGGAGAGGAAAAAAACAACAAAAACCTTAAGGTTTGTTGTGCACAAATGAAATTGTGCCCCCCGCAATGGCACTGGGGCCCCCACTTTTGGAACCACTACTGTAATCTATGACCCAGTCACAAAACTATCCAACTCTCACACTTACAGGAATTGACTCCCACTACAAACCTTTCATCCCTGACTGCTCATCGGTCACATTAGTCTGCCCCCCCCAGATGTGTGCAGATGCTGCACATCGTGAAAGGAAGTGAGTCAAACACTATGTGAATAGAGAAAGACCATTCAAGGGGCATTGAACCCCTCGCAGACGTTTTCCACTCATTACATCTAAAGAAGCTGATGTGTGGCACAGTGCTGTAAACTGTCCTCTGCCAGATGATTGTTTGTTGTCCTACCAAGGCCTGGAGAGCAACGAGATAATGCCTCCACAGAGAGGCTGAACAATCACCATCAATGAATTCTTTATGGCTTTTCAGAGACAATGCCAGTGATGCCTTTATTGCCCTCACATGCTGAGGAGCTTGGTTTCTAAACGAGAAGGAAAACTCTGCTCCTCTGACGACACAACTACTGACATGCTGACAATTTGGAAAAACAAATAAATTATTAGCAATTTAAAAAACAAAACTTTCCGAATGTTAGCTTTGTCATCTGCTTTGTTTTTTTTTACTAATGATGTTTATCAAACATAATTACTACAAACTGATGGACACAGTTACTGTATATACAAGTATTTACTGTGTACACATGTGACCATACTCAATGAAGTACATACTCTCTTCTAACCATGAACAGGCTATTTCTTGGTGTAAACAGGATGTTGATAATTGCTTTCTCTCGCTCCCTCTCTCTCACTTTGTTATAATCTGGGCTATAATCTGACCCAGTCTGCCTTGAAGCTCCCTCAGTGAGTTGCTCATCACCTGCAGAAAACCCTTGTTTGTTCATCAGTGACCCAGCCTGAGCACAGAGGGATGTTATTAAACGTTAATTTGAAGGGAAGCTCCGCTGATGTTTCACATTAAAGTCTGCTTGCAGGTTTTAGGGGATGCAATAAGCTGTATAAAGCCTTATGTGGCTCCAGAGGGAGCTGTGATGGTAGCATTGGATATGGCTACTTTACCATAAGACAAGACCCCTTACCAGACACAGGCCACATAATGTCAGGCAACCTCATTTGCAGGGATGGCAACAGTGAAATCATGTACGAATATCTCAAGAGAAAATACTCACTGATCACCACGCTCATGCATTATCGAACTATTCTGCTTTATTTTCTCAAATGAAAAACAATCTTCAGTGGAACTGTGAGTCAACTAAAGTCTGTGTGGACGCACCAGCTGTGTAATCTGCTGACATGCTGACTTTATCAGAGTGGGTTGGATCCGTGAATGGATCAGTGGCCCTACACATCTGCAGTAGGAGGCTGATGCAAAACTCTGGAGGGGGGGAAAGAAGAAAAGAAAGAGCAGAAGAAAAACAGGAAGAAGAAATAGAGCTGGCGAGGAAAGGATGAGGGGGAAAAAATAAAGAGAGGAATCGAGGGCAAGAGTTAAACGGAGGGAGGAGTGGCATCACCTTTTCAAAGGGTCTTCGGTTTCAGCTTCAGTGTTATTCAGGCCAGAAAAATGAACAGATTTATGAGGTGTGGCAGATCTCTTTCACACATACACCCCCCCCCCCTTTTAAAGGCGATGTGAATGGTATTCAAGACTTAAAGCAGGGCACTCAGGGGTTAAACATTGTTGTTTGCCTCCTACCCTTCAGCTACCTTCAACATCGCTCTTTAGACGCCCGTTGCCTTTGCCTCCCTCTTCTCGTCATCCCGACATCTGGTTTCAATCTCAGCTGAGATTACAGACGCAAGCGCTGCATCAACAGTCAACCCCTCGTCCTACCCCTGTCTTCTTCTTACGTTGTCTTGCTCATTTCCAGGCAATCGTGAATATTTGGTTGCGCAACAAGGAAGACGTAGGATTTGGTTTTTTTTCCCCCCATCAATATATCTATATATTTCTATGGGTATCTCTATAGTGAGCATCAAGGAACAGGAAAAAGTAGAATACTGACCATGACTTCCAGAGGTGAAAGGTTAGAGGTCAGGATGCCAGGGGTCAAATGTTGGAGGTCAGGGATTAACAGGTAGCAGGGAGAGCAGTGGGAAGAAAGGTGAAAAGATGTTTATGACTGCTGCCGCAGTTGCAGAGGACATAGAAAGGTCAGTCGTTCTATCTGGCAGGGGTCATCTGTCTGTCTGTGCTTCCTGCTGTGACCTAGCCCCTCCTCGCTAGTCTTTACCTATCATCTGCTAGCCTTTGTGTTTGTGTCCCTCAGATATGCAGATGTAGAGGGACAGATGTGTTGTTGTGATGTATGATGTCATGCATTATATAAAATGATTTGGCAGCGCTGCACCCAGTTGTTTCCAGAACAGAGAAAGAAATAGAAGGTGTTCTAGAACAAGTAGAACGTTTATCAGGCACATGCTGATGATGTTACTGATGCTAATGCGTCTTTGTTTTGCTTATCTGGTCAAAAACGTTGCACAAATTAACGTTGTGTGGTTGTGTTTACGTGGTGATTTAATGATGTGGACCCTGAGAGATATGGTGGTGGTGCTTTTGGGGGGGGGTGGTCATCTAACCAGTTCCAGGAAGCCAGGGCTTATGCTGGCGCTGACAGGGTAAAGGCTCATCTGTGTGCAGGTTCGGGCCCAGGTCCAGCTGGGTAATGTCTGGTTTCCCTCCCCACTGGCAGCACCTGTGGTCTCATTCCCACAATCCCTCAGTCACACACAGACACCCAGTGTCCATCTCTCCCTCACCTACAGGGAGAGAGGCAGAAGCTCGGAAATGTACCATCGACTCAGAGAGGCCCTCGACTCAGGTAGAATACAGGGCAACGTGCCAGGAGTGAAAGTGTGTTTGAATTGGTTTTATATAGTTGACATTTACAGAAGCACCATTTATACAGTGTGAGTGCAGATGTAAAGGATGAATGTGATCTGCAGAGGGCCTGATGAGTCTCATGGCTCTGAGTGGTTTCTAAACATCTCTGTCTCACAGCCTTTTTATCACAGCTGCCATAAAACAAGATGGCAAGAGACTGTTAGACAGTTTGTGTGTTTGTGAGTTAGTCACACGTAGTTGCACCAAAGTGTGTGAGTACAATGTGTATTGTTTGGCTTCATTTGAAATAGTTTTTTAATTACACTTCTTTTGTTCTGTTATTTCCTGTCGGATGTGGCAAAACACATATTTCTCAGACACGCCTGCTGCCCATGTGTGATTTAATATGTGTGAGGATTGTTTTTGCTTTGTACTTTATTGACTGATTTTCTAAGATCAGTAATAATGGATTGTCATTTTGGATAAATATTAGATTTATGAAGAATGTGATATTTGGCATCCCCTCAGTAGGCTACAGACAGCTGCGTAAAGAACTCATTAACATGTATATATATTTTGAAATAGTTGCCACACATCTGGACACTTTAGAGAAGGAGGCAAGCATTTGTGAATAGCTAGTCAATGACATATACAGGGGGTCCTCGAGTTATGACAGAGATCCGTTCCTGAGAATGTGTCGTAACCGAATTTCGACGTAAGTCGGAACATACATTCATATGTAAGGTAGATACTAAGTTGTGCCACTAGATGTCGCTATAACACCACCCTAAAATAAGAGTTTACTGTGGTGAATTGCCTTTTGTCCCTCTTGACACACCGTAGGGGTTGATATCGCGAGTGTAATGAGCATTTCCTTTAGATTTCTGATGTCAACCTTGTAGACTCTGTGTTGTGAATAAACCTACGGTATTGCCACGATCCCGAACCCATCTGTGTCCCCCGCCACCTGCCCATTTCACATAAGTAAACACAAGGCAGAGTAGCCTAGCTGTGCTGTGGAGGTGTTGGAGAGCCGGCAGGCGCGCTGAGAGACAGAGAGAGCGCTCACCAACTAGTTCCCGTGTGAAGTCTGTACGTATTTACGGGGCTAAACGCTTAAGCCGAAACAAGGAAGTTCATGGGAGATGTGTCGTAACCACGAAAACGTCGCTTCTCGAGACTGTCGTAACACGAGGACCCCCTGTACAGTTACATTTTTTTACACATATATTTATTTACAGATGCTTTTGGCAGAATTATTTAGCACCACAAATGTGGCTGTATATGTACATGTACTATATATGTTCATTTGTAGGTAACTAATTTCACATACTTGTCTTTGCATAATCACATCAATTTGTAGTGTTTTTGTTTCCTATGGACTCCAATAGGGGCGGGAGGGGGGAGGGGGGTTGATGATGAAAGTTAAGAAGAATGCACATGCTGCGTATACACATTGGTGTGTACTCTATAAGCGAAAAACTGGTTAGGTGATTTACTCTATTATATGAATGCATGCAAACAATGCCAGTGAAGACATCGGACAATAACTGAGAGTTGAATGATGTTGAAATACAATGGTAATTGCACCCAGGCCCACCAAGTTAGTGGTTACTCTGTCTGAAACCTAAAGCCATGCATACTTCACATACCTGCGCAATTACATTTATAACATGACACACAGCAAACCAAAAGAAAAAATAGAACTCCACAATAACACCCCCTCTTTATTTCAATCCCGCGCACATCCACGCCATAATAAACAGATAGTGTTTTGAAAATGAGCTCTTCATTTGCGAGCCCATTACAAACTGACACATGAAACCTCCGTGTCGTTAAGTCTTCATACATGAAGTGTTTCCTGTCTGAATTACAGCGTGCTGCAGCTGGAGAATGTGTGGACAGAGACTGAGGTTTACTCTTAATTTGGGTCTGGTAATCCCTCTGTTTATGGCCCTGTTACAGTAGGAGGGGCCGTCAGGACACATTCCTCCAAACTGTGTGGGACTGTTGTGTAAGACTGATTCTCTGAGATTGTCAAATGAGTTTCTAAGTGGGGCCATGGTGCATTCCTGCAATTAGTACATTAAGAGGTTACTTGATGGTTCCTGTTGATATGTGCACTCAAGAAAACACACCCACAGGTTTTTCTTATCTTTCACTCAGCAGGACGCCAAATCACTTAGGCTTTAGACAAAACTGTAGGTACCTGTGTGCAGACCCCATGAGTTCACCAACCCTGTGTTACAACTGCTCCATATAAGGAGGCATTCTCCGCAGAACATAATGCACATACGATAAATTTCATTTATTTTATTTGTCAGATTCCCTTTGTGCTAATAGTGTGTACATGCAGAATGTTGTTTCTTCTGGAAGTCAGAGCCTGGGAAAACCATGTGCATGTTCCACCCCGACGTGCTTCTCTGGCTTCACTTATTGTATGTTTTGTGTGTGTGCGCGTGTGTGTGTGTGTGTGCGTGTGTGTGTGTGTGTGTGTGTGTGTGTGTGTGTGTGTGTGTGTGTGTGAGATCTATGAAATTTTCACTGTAACTCCCCTCACTCCTCCCGTTAAGAGCATGCTATGCTCCCTCAGTGGTAAATTGGAGCTGGCACAAATATTGTTTCCCAAAACTGAATCTCAGATCATTTTCATGTAGCTGAAGGTTGGTTCAGAGGAGCAGGACTGGGAGAGACGTGGTTCTCCAGTTTCCAGTGTCTGTTGTTATTAATGGTGAAGGGAAGATGAGTTCCTCGGAGGGTTGACGGAGGTCGAGGGTAGAGAGGGGTTTCTGGTTGTGGTCCAACATACACATCGTCAAACAGATGTCAGCTATTCCCAGTTTGCTTAAGCCACTTTAGATTTGTCCAGGACACAACAACATAATGAACAGAACAGGCCAAACGAGGAGCACGCAGGCAAATGACTACCCCGAGATGAACCTGGAACGGCAACAACAGCAGCACTGTCCTGCTCTTGTGTCTCATCTTGTGTCCATCAGGTGGTGAAGAGAATAAGAACATAAGAATGTTTTGTGCAGCTTTCTGGTGGACACAAAAACATGAATCCACATGAATCGGCTAGTTTTCCTGTCTGAAGAAGGTCATCCAACAAACACAACAACTGTTACTGTCAGACGTGTTGTCATCATCTTCCAGCACATTGGGCCTTCTTGTCATACTTAGAGCATTTCCAGTGAAATGTCATCATGCTGTTTTGGCCTTGAGTGCGTTTTTTTTTCATGACTTTTTTCTTTTCCGATTTCTTGCACCAAGAAATTAAGCACGAAGAGAAGTGCAATACACAATGAGGGTTTTCATGCCAGAGCATAATAGAGCATTTCTGTCAGTTCTAAAATATTCCGGTGAATGTTCTGTGTCCCTGGTTTGACCTTGTCTTTGGTGACCAGCTTCAAGCTACTGGGGAAAACTCTGCAGAATCATTCAGAGCGCACATTTCGCTTAACTGCTATACCATGGTGTGCTGGAGTCATTTAAGATGTCTAAGACTAGCATATATCTATCGTTTTATGGCTACAGTTTTAAGAAAAAGCAGGCTGTTGATGCCGTCTGCAAAGTCTGTCAAAGCTTCTTCTGTATTCCACCTGCGTGATCCTTTCCTGGAGACGGGAGGGGGATTGATGATGCCCGAGTTTATAGTGAGGGAGATGGAACACATCCACCTCACCAAAGTGTCAAAAGTCCAGTACAGGAAGCTTGATTTCATTATGTTGTGTTTTATTTTGGGAAACCCCAGGGAACCTACCAGCCTGAAGTTCATTTGTTCAATTTGACTCTTTTTTTTTACGTTTATATTATTGTCATTAGTCATTTTGTACTTTAATTGTATTGTTTGTACATGTAGATATATGCTCTAAATATATTGTGAATGACCAGGTGCCTGTATAATGGCATTGTATACTGTATATCACCGTTTAATGGTTTCAGTAGAGATAACCTGTGGAGGGGTGGGCGTGGGGGTGGGGGTGGGTGGGCACACACTCCGTCCTGCTAGTTTTGTCATGACAGTCGTCCTTTTAACAGTGTCTGGTTGTTGTGGTTAGTTGTTGTCCGGATCGTTGAAGATGTCAAAAATATTTTAAATGCCTTGCTGAGTTTGAGAGTAAACCTCAAGAGTCATGATTCATTTGCATGAGTCACCACGTCCAGAACACTCTGTGGTTTATGGTTGGAGATGGGGGGGTTCGGAACAGATAAGATAACTGTTTGGAATGAGTTGTGGTCAGCCCGCTGTCACGGCTTGTTGTGTTTACTCAGTCATTTGCCCGTTTATCTGCGTGACCCTTCACCTCTCGCGGATCAAAGATCACAACCGCAGCGTTAAAAGAGATTACAGAAGCATCTTCTGTCCTCCTTTAACATTTGCATATTTTGAGGAGCGGAGGAGGGGGTGGGGTGACTTTTCCAGAATTGGTCGTTCAAATAAATATAGGAATTGTTTTGTTTGTTTTTTTTTTCTTTCAGCGTGAGCTGTGTGAGAGTCAAAAAAGGAAGAGGAGGCACTCATAAGCACGAGCATAAAGAACATATCGGACACCTTCATGGTCCATCTCACGTTGCCCGTGTATGGCGAAAAGACGTGAGGTATGTTTCAGCGGCGAGCCATGATTTATCAGACACACGCTGTGCTTCGCAGCTGCACATGCTGATCCACAGAGCCGCAGATCCTTGTCTCATTTATTCCTCTGCACCTTCTTTGCTCTCTCTAACTTTTTTTTTTTGCACTGCTGCCAATCTCACAAGTCTCTTTCTTGCTCTCCCATCTCCCTCCTTTAGTTTCCTCGTCGGCCTGGGACTACAAGGCCTGCATGGTGAGTCTACGTTTACTTACAGCAGAGCAGTTTTTCTACAACCTTCAGTCCATTTGTTGGCTCAATCTTTTTTTTGTGTGTGTGTGTGTTTTTACCATGAGTAAACCAAATGTCAGATCATTATGCAAAAGTCACACGTTCCTACCAAAACCCTCTGTCTCTCAAGGCCTGTTCTTCGTTATCTTTCTATAAATCAAAACTGATTTAAAGCCATCTCTGTGGTGAAATATGTGCAGTAGAACACATTCTGCGTGGCGTGCGTGGCCTCCAGAGAGGTTATATGTGGTTTGAAAAAAGAAAAAAAGAATCCAATGGTCCTGTTTCACGTTTCCTGCCAGATACATGTATGAGAAGTTGATGGTATGGAGGTGAAAGGCCATAAAAGCAGGTTATGAGCATGATGGTGGTGGGATGGGGGGGTGGGGTGGTGTGATGAGGGATATGTGAGTGGAGGTGGCAGCAGTTTTGTTTATCGCCACCTCATCCTTGCCTGGTCTCTCTGGAGCTCAGCGGGGGATTTTACACACCGTGTCTGCTGAGCCACATATTAAACATTCCTGTGTGGATAAAGGGATGCGGGAGATGGGGCGAGGAGGCAAGACGAGGGGAACTATGATACAAATGGCTAGGCATCATAAGGTTGGCATGGGAACACGTGGTTCAGCCAGAGCTGCAGAATATCTTTACAACATGTGTAGGTGTAGGAGGCGGTGGATGGGTATATATCAGGACTTAATGTACATACATACATACAGATTGACTGGTGTGTGTGTGTGCGTGCGTGCGTGCGTGTGTGTTTGTGGCCTCTGTGTGTTTATATTTTTGTTGGCAGTGTTCCCCACAGGCCTGCTTTGGGGAATTGAGGTCTGGTAACTGGACATATCCCCTTGCAAATGAGGTCATTTGTTCATATATCAGCCGGAACGTCACACATGTGCGTAAGCATAGATCCATTCACATTACACACCTTACTGGCCTGTGATTTACTGAACGTAAATGGCAATACTTCCTGATCAGAGCCATTCATATACCTCCTCTGTGGAATGGCTGGACATTTTTGATAGCTGGTGACGTATATAATACGCCTCATTGGCAGGAGTCAAAAAGCTAAACCTTCAGGTTGTTAAATGAGATTGAAAATTCCACTCATGTTGTTGTTAAACATGAAGAAGTGACTTTTTGGTGAGAGGGGAAAGTTGCCTCTGATATTTCACATGCGCTCCCTGGAAATGAGGCATGATGATAATGAGCATGGGGGAGGAAAGACAGAGTGCGATGAGTGATGGGGAAGAGAGTATGAGAGTGGGGGAGATGAATTCAGAAAGTGAAGGTGACAGAGGAACGTGTTCATCCTCCCCGAACAGGACGTCTGTCCGAGGTCAAAAGGTTATCAGTGGGAGTGAGCGAGCAGCTCATCTGCTCTGGTCTCCAGTCATGAAGAAATTTCATTTGAGATGTTGTGGGGCTGACATTATCAGAGCCGGGGAGAAAGACAACACAGACAGACGGGAGGATAAATGAAAAGAATAGCTCAGTCTGACCTTTGACCCCGCCGCTTGCTGTGCGCCGGGGCCAGGAAAAAGAGCTATGTGCACTGTGTGCGTCAGACACTAAAACCCACTCACCCCATCCACTCAGCTTATCTGCCCTCTTACTAAATGATCCCATTTCCACAGGAAGAGAGAGAGAGAGGGAGATGGAGGGTGTGGTGACTGCTGTGAACCAACAAACGTCATTCCTATAAGATTAATGACTTTGTTTCACATTGGTTGAACGGTTAATAGAAGAAAGAGAGGAGATTTTATATTTCTCAAGTTTTCTGTTGTGTACAGTACAGGGTTGGCTGGATGCTGCTGTGACTGTGTGTGGGTGGTAGTGGAAAAATGAGTGGATTTCTCAGAACTGGTGGGTGGGGATTAAAGGAGCACAGCGTTTCATGTTTACCATTCAAACCCAAAATCAAATCTCCATAAAGGACTGTAGAAAAACTGGACTAGGGAACAGATAAGGCGGAATATTTCACTTTAGTTAATGGAATTTAATCAGATGAAAAAAAAAGAGATGCACTTTACAACAAGATTGTGGGAAGCCAAGCAAAATGATGCCATCGAGTTCTTATCTTACAGTTCCCATTTCCCAAGAACTCGTGTGTTGTAATTATCAATGAGAGAACATTAGTAATAAATCAAATATGGGCTGAATATAAAAAGGGAAATCCTGTTCATGCCAAAGCATCATGGTTCATTCATGAACTGGCATTGCACAGGATATGACTCCATCGCTGACTCACTGATCTGGAAAAGTGACATGATTATGACTAAGAGTTGCACTTTATTTTGACTGCTTTTATTTACATAGTTCACACCTACACTGCAGTAGGGGTGGATTTTAGTTTGGTCTACTACATGTCATACATGTAGGTGTACAAAATAGCCAGGTAGTACATGACTATTGTGGTGCAGTATTCCAAAGCAGTGTCAAACAGTTGACACTTTTTTTGTAACATTGTCATCTGATGCAACTGTTTTCCTGCCATCATCATAGATTCACCATGTTTTATGGTCCCATAATGAGGCCTCCAAAGGGGAGGGGAGCTGGGTTTCTGAGGGATGTCTTCACAGAACACTGGGTTAGAAGATGGGTGAGGATCCTCATTTGGATTTCCATGGCCGACAGACTCATGACTCGTGCTTTTCAATACAGAAACCACTGATGGCTGTCAAACACAGCACCACAGACTGCAAACATATGTCCCTCACAAATAAATGCAAACCCATCAAATATGCATACACAACCACCTCATATGTACAGTGCATACACATGTTCGGTTGTATTAAACACAAACCTGCTGTTTGTAAAGTCTAGATTGGTTGTTGGCAGGATTCTGATCCCCACAAGTCCTGCGCCCTGAAAGTCAACTGTGTCGAGGCCTCCACCTGCTGACTGTGAGGAGTCTCGAGGGGAAGGACAGAAACCTCTAAGGCCCCTGACTCCGGGCGAACCGGGGCCTCATACCACACAAAACAAAAACAACAACACCACTGAGTCTGAACAAATCAGAGCTGGCTTAGGAGACGGGGTTCAATCGCAGTTCTCACGAGCTGCACGCGGAGACAGAGAAGCGGCGTGGGAGGAGTGGGTGGGATAGTGGAATTAAAATAAATGTGGCAATAATTTAAACTCCTCATAATGTTCTTGGAACCACCACAAAACACTTCCAGCTTCAGAAAAAAAAGAAAAGAAAAGGAACTGTCTTTACTCCGGTCACATGTTGTCAGTGTCTGCTGGGTGAACATTAACGAGGGACCCAGTCTCACAGTGGAATGTTATTAATGCTAATTATTCCTATTCCATCAGCGCTCTTGTTCCAGTAAAGTCTGGCTCATATGTTAGTTTACAACTGTTAACCCTTCTTCACTGGGTTTATTGGATACTGGGCAGAGTCAGTCTCCGAGTACAGAGCACTGACACTGCAATGCCAAGATACGCCATCTAGTGGATGTCATTATAATTTCATCAATCCACTGCTGTTTGCTCTCTATAGATGAAGGAAGTGAATTAGTGCAAGTGGTCAGTAAGATTTATGGCCCACTCTCTCTAAAGAAACCTAAACATCTGAATGGAAGGCCCATTAAGACTAATTGAAAACAAAGTAAATGCAAACTCAGCAATGTTCACTGAGAGACAGCATGCTGCGAACATTTGGCAAGTAAGCAGGAGCAGAACAAGACGACGCTGGATGTGTGTGTTAAAAGGGAGAAGGCGTTCCGGGAAGAGCGCCGTGTTATGACAGCTATCATTTGCGCCGTGAAGAGCACACTGTAACACTATCCACATGACCCCGGCTGGAGGCGTCCTGCCGAGAAGACCCCGTCCCCTGTCCTGATTCACACCGCTTCCCAGATCCTCCACGTTGCAGATTTCACTTGAACACTCTTCCAGGTTCCCACCTGCAGGGCAAGACATCCCGTCGCTCAGGGTGCACAGTCACGCCGCCAGGCAGTGAGGTGAAAGCGTGGTCATCCCTTCATGATGGCGGTGTGTGTGTGTGTGTGTGTTGGGGGGGGTCATGGGAAGATCCTTCCAGGAACAATAGACCCATAGAGAGGGTTATTTATATTGAAGAGGGACATGGCAGTGACTAGTATAGTTCCTGGCACTGTGAGCCAGTTTGATGGCAGTGCCAGGTGACTGGCGGGGGTCGCTGATAACATCCACTTCCTCCTCTCTTTTCCTTGATGACTGTCAGACTTGCTTTGCACGTCTCCTTTTCTTTTTTCCTGCCCCGGGGCTTTGTCATTCCTGTTGTGTGTGTGTGTACATCATCTCATAAATCAGTTTGTTGTCTGGGATTTAAAAAAAAAGGTTTTCCCCCGCTCATGTCTGCGTGTTCATCAGTGTGTTTGCTGAGGTTCCTCACGGCGGAGATTCTGTAATCAGGGTCGGAATAACAGCAGAAGCTGTTATTTATTCATCCAACTGCTGATTCAGTTGTGTGAGAGATAAAAGGAAAATGACTGCTCCAGGAGACATATAAATGCTTAAATGCATAAATGCTCCTTCGGCGTCTTCTGAATTGAAATTGTTCGAGGTTTCATGAAAATGGAACCAGAACGTTTTAGAGCCTTTTTCATCATCATTGTGTTGTAAACAATGCAATGAATTTCAGCGTTTATGCTGACTGGAGAGAGTCTTTTTGTTCATTGTTGTGGGAATTTAGTTTAAAATTCGGGACGTGAACGTTAAAGCAGACATCCATGTATTTCAAGTATGCTAATTGATGTCTGGCACGAGTCAGGGCCAAGTATGAGAACTTAACCTAAATACTATTTTATTTGTTGCAGCCCACATATTAAGTTGTAAACAGTGCAATACAACATACTCGCTGATAGTCCTGTATTGGAAGTGTATTTAAAAGCTCAGGGTAAAACTCTGTGCTCGTCAGTAGGAGCCCGTTAGTGCACAGGTGGGTGGTCAGCGTGTGGGTGTGCGGTTTGTCCCGGTGTTTACTACCAGGAAGATAACTGTGCAGGGGATAAACCACAGTGTCTCTCTGGTCCCAGCTCTCCGGTGATTCAGACCATTTAGACCACATTCCAGCTGCTTTGCATCAGCGTGTCAGTATATATGTACAGTATTTATGCCAGTGTTTGTGTGGGTGTGTGTGTGTGTATACTAGGAGAAGTGTATTATGTACTTACGTTAATGTTGTTGACTTTGCTATTGTTCCAGAGGATTTCTGTGTGGCCAAAAATCACTTGCATCACTCCTCTCTCTCTTTGGTTTGACTGCTGTCATTTCCTGAGGAACAACCTCTGCAGATGTCCCCGATCATTCTCTCCTCACTCTCTGCGCTGACGACTGTTCCCAGTGCAGATGCTGGTTGTTTTCTCTGGTGATCTGGCCTTGCCATGTTCGAGATCTGGGAGGCTGAAGGCTCGCTGGTGTGTTTGCGTAATGTTTCTGCAACCCACGTTGTGGACCATTTGGACGACACCTGATAAGGCCATATGAGTCTCCGTGTCTTGCTTTCTATATAGTGAGTTGCGCAAATCTGCGAATTATGACTTAAACACTTCATCAAGTTTCTTTGAACGTCCCAAAAAACTGACCACCACCTCAGATCATGAACAAGCTCCCGTCTGCTGGGCCAACATCCTGAATCCTTAGGGAGGACAGGCCTGCTCGGACATATGCGTCTGTGATCTGTGTGCGTATAGGGGCTGTGCTGCTTTCTGTTTTTGTGGTGTCTCTTTGCAAAATCCAGAGGGGTTTTCCTAGAAGTGCGGACCTCCCTAAAGGAGTCAAAGATCAAGTCCTGGGAGAGGTGAAGAGAGGTGAAAGAGGGACGGAGCGGGTTTTCTGAGAGGAGAAGGGAGATTGTATAAACAGAGGTGATGATGGCTGCCTGTCATAACCACCCTTCTAATCTCTAAAGGTCTATGGAGCAACATAGTGGTGAACACCAAGACCTGCGCGTGATAGTGGGGAGTGCTAAAGGACGGGTTTGGAGAAGGAGAAGATCAGCGTGTCGGTGACGCAGTTTGTTCGGGTGGACAATTAAAGTTAACGATGCAAAGTGAAGCTGTTAATGACGTGCAGTTTGACAAAGTGGCTGTAGCTATACGTGCCACACCACTGTCTCTGAGAGGGCCCCCGTCCCACAAACAGCTTGTAGAGATTATTCACACAGTGTCAGGCATACATTATATAGACACATTGTGATGAATGTGTTTCAGACCAGCATTCTCCACTTGTCTTCACAGCAGTGTGCCTTGTAAATCTGCATCGGTGTAGTCAGCGTGGACTTCCTGAAAAAAAATAATAGACCAATGGGAGAAAGTGCTTGTAATATTTCTTTTTTATAACCGTAAACCCTTAACCAGGCCGTTACCACACATATCTCAAACACACTATTAGTTTCACTCCCCTTCTGGTTTCTGAAGGTTTTCTGTTGCTCGCTATGAATTAAATTTTTTACTCAGAATTATGCCATCGGTTTTGCCTTTAAAAAGAAGGAGAAAAAACACATTGTCACTTGTACGTGAAAAGAAAACATCATGTGAAAAAGAAAGCTTAGTCCAGTCTCTGGTGAGTAAGAAACTATGCATCAACAGCTGGGACTAATACAGTTAGGCTCGAGTGAGTTTTTCCTGTATGAAAGAGTCAGTGGTATTATGTAAAGAAGATACTAAAGTGCTTTTGAACCTGTGGTTCTGCAGTAGTTAGCAGTTAGCAGTTTAGCAGTTTGGTAGTTTGCTGGGGATATACACACACACATATATATATCGATAGATAGATAGATATCTATATCTATATATATATACATACATATGTGTGTGTGTGTGCGTTTATGTGTGTGTGTGTGTGTGTGTGTATATATATATATATATGTATAGCACAGGTGTGTGCCTCAACTCTTGTGATTACTTTGTCAAATTGGCCACTTCAGTTCATGTTACACAGGCAAATCTCTGATGTTTACAGTGCTCTCCACCTTTTGAAGAAGAGATGTGAGAACTTTGCTACTGCGTAGTTGGAAATTCCCCTTTATCCTCTCATCCTATCCTTGTTAGTTGTTATTTTACCGTTCTCTCACCACTATCATCAATTTGCCATGTTATGTGGAAAGATCTTTCCGCGGTCCCTGCTAATGTAATATATGAGATCTCAATGCGGAACAAGTATTGAACCAATAAATGAAGATTAACTTCAGTTTCACAACTGAAGGATTTGCCAGAAATTGTGGAATTTGAAGCTGGAAAATTGGAAAAGCTGGAATTGACTGCATTAGAGATAAAAAAAACAACAACGCCTAATTGAATCCGTTATAAGAGGAGGTGCATTGGTCTCTGTTTTTGTTCCTTTTGGACATAATAACCAGGGGTAACTGCAGTCAGCTGTAAAATATAAAACCAAATGTACCATGAATGTGCACACACACGTGTGTTGGTGTGTTGTTCAGAGGGACGTGATGCACACTTTTGGCTCGGGGCTTGTCATTGTTGCAATTGTGTCGGGAAGTCTTTAATTCAAACCAGGCATTAAACACCCCCCACCCCACCCAACACACACACACACACACACACATGTACACACACACAGTACAGCAGTGGCCTGCACCACAGCACTCTCACATTATCACTGACTCACCCTGCATGTTTCAGATCTCACACGACACCTTCTGCTATCGTTTAATAGACATTCAGGATGGCTCAGATCACGGGGAGCTGCTGAAAGACGGAGAATGAATCGGCATTGTGGCGATGCTGCTGCTGAAATCTGCCGAGATGCGATAAAGGATGGAGGGAGAGCAGGTGAGACTGTGGAGCCAATAGATCCACTTGTCTCCTCCCACTCGAGATTTCTGACCACGTTCTTTATTCATGATGATCATTCACAGATTCTCTCGACAGTCGTGACAACACATCATATCCCTGTAAAGGTTGTGAACACTAATTCAAGGCAACATAGTGGTGGTTAATTGATATTATTTTAACGCGTTTTGAGCATTAACCTGCTTTTTACTGTTAGTGAGGTGTCATATGCATTATAGAAAGAGTGGTGTGGGGCCTAGGTACATGATGGATAATACTCTATGCTGAACAAAAACACTGGCGGTTTGAGAAAAAAAAACTCATGACAGGAAACCAAACCAATTATGTTTCTCAGGCTGTGTTTTTTAATGCCATTTAAAAGAAAGTGTGCTTACATGAAGCTGGCACCGCTGACCACAGAGCTGTGGTCCCTAATGAGAAGTCCCTTTCAGTGTCTGCTACCATTTACACAGACCAGTTTGCGTCTCAGTCGGGGTCCCAGCATGTCCTGTCTCAGACACAGTTGGAACAAATCCATTTACCCAAACCCGAGCTTGTCACAGGATTGTTTTTACTCTCCTGGACTCTCGGCAAATGAGCCTGTGCAACCAGCCTGATGGTTAAGGTCAGCGCTTGGAAATAAGAACCAGCTGGACCGAAACTGTTGTTTTGGATTCTTATGATGCGTGTGCGGTGGATTAGAGCGATATGAAGATGGGGGGGTGGGGGGTGGGGGTGGTGGATTAGAGATGGGAGAAGAATGAAGGGAGATGTATGGGTTTTGGTGAAATGACAGAAAGCAGCCCCCACCCCCCACCCCCACCCATACCCCCACCCATACCCCCAGGCAACATGGCTGTCGTGCAAAATTGATGTAAAGGTGAAGTACCGACTGGTGGGAGTTGCCAAGCTTACTGAGCCCTGAGGGGCCGTGCATGTATCTCAGCCAGAGGTGTGGGGGCCAGACATGTTGTAAGATCACTCTCTAAAACATATGGTGGCAATTTTTGGAGAAAGGGAAGAGCGAGGGAACATGCAAGTCAGAGGACGTGAGGCAGAAGAAGAATGGGGTTCAGAGGGTAAAAGAATACAGGGGAGTTGGATGGGGTGAAGAAGGTAGATTGAGGGGGGGGTGGGACGGGGGGGGGGGGGGGGGGGGGGGGGGGGGGGGGGGGGGGGGGGGGGGGGGGGGGGGTAGAAGGTAATTCACTTCCCAGAAGTCTGTTTTACATTCAAGCAGAAGTTGTTTTGAGTTTAGAAGCGACTCAAGGCTCATTTTGCAATGTACACATTTCTCATGCGAGCGTGACCATCCCTGATCATAGCCAGCTTCGGACACTTGAGCTTTTTGATTTTATTTCATTTCCAAACGAATCGAATACACTTAACATGAGAGCATTAGAACAACTGTGGGTTTCGTGTCTACAATTTGCAACAAACTGTTGCAGAGCGAGCAACAATGTGATTGTGGACTCACATTCAACTGGAGCGGGTCGACACGCCACACCCGGCTCTGCTTGGCTCTCGCACATGAAAACAGTCATCAAGCTGTCACTGGCGGCCGTGCACAGCGTAGCTTAGCCCACATTAATTAGGTGATGTAATGAACAGCGTCGGAGCCTCCAGCGTACAACCATTTGCACTTAAAACTATTCCGACTACATAACTTGACGTCATTCCTCCTCCATGAGGGTAAAGTAAAAACATCAGTGTGCGCCAGTTAACCGCTGATTTACATCTCCATTTTAATCAATAAAAGTGGATATAGGCAAATGAAAGGGGGGTAGGTCTGAAGACCACCGTTATATGTGCAAATAAAAAATGAGGTGGTGCTGCTCCGTGCAGCTATGTGATGTTTCCTCACTTAACTGGAGTTTTGGTGTAACGCACAGAGCGAGATGCCCGCACACTGTACTTTATAGCAGGGTTATGCAGAGCTGCAGACAGATGTTGTGCGCTCTCGCAGGGTTGTAAAAACATGAAGCAGAATCCTGTTCTGCTTTCTGTCGGCATGTTCCCCAAGAGCTGCAACAACATGCAGATCAAAGAGCGACACTCCTGGGAGGAAGATTTGTTGCTGTGCTGCGGTTTGGATGTTTGGTTTGATGTTAGTGAGTCAGCTGTCAGGTAGGAGGTTTGTGTGTATGTGCGTGTGCGTGTATGTGTGTGTGTGTGTGAAATTTAATTTCCGTGGCCCTGGTTAAGGTTAGGGTTAGGACATGAATTGCATTCTGGGTTGGGATAAGGTTCTGGTTAGACTTTCCTAAATAGAGGAAGTCAATGCAGTGTCCTAACAAACAATGATAGCTGTGTCTCTCTCTTTCTCTGTGTGAATCTGTGTGTGTGTGTGTGTGTGCAAAGCTGGGACGCCAAAAGTTCACAAGTTCAATTTATGCTGACAAATGACTGCTGACTTTTCAGACATGCTTTAAGTTTCCACCATCATGTTAACGTCACTGGGTCAATAACTGGCTGAGCTGTGCAGAAAGAACACACAGAGAAACAACAGAGGAACAGAATCAAATTTTACCGTAAAACGTGAGATTGATTATTATTAGACTATTAACTGTTAATCAAAAGACTATGACTGATTGATTGGCATTGATTCTATGCGCCTTTAAATGTTATTATATGTTAAAACCATTAGTGAAGAAATGTTAATGGACGTTTGCAAAGAGCCTAAATAATAATAATAATAATAATGATAATAATACATTTTATTTATAGGCATCTTTCAAAACAGCCAAGGACACTTGGGTAAATAGCAGAGAGATGTAGACATTCTGAAAAATTTAGGATCCTTATAGTATCAATAGTATGAGATCCTGTTGATGTTAACAAGTAATTATTAATTTATTACATATACTTTTCAAATACTGAAATCAGTATAAGCAGTATTGGTGAATATTTTCCTTTCCGTAACGGGACTGACAGGATGAAAGCAGCTGGCCTCTCTTCACGATGCGTGTCATTTTTCTTGGTCAGCTGAAACGTATAACTGTGATGAATGGTAAAACTGATGTACACACTTCTGCTGTAGACAGCTGTAGCTTTCATTAACAACGAATGTGAATACCAGCAAAGTTCTGGTCCACATCGACACACTCTCAAACAGAGCAGGGATCCAGCCCCTTTATCCACCTCGGAGCTTCTGTGTCATCAGGCCTCCCCAGCAGAGGATTTTCTGGACATGATAAAGCCTATTGCTGGTTGGAGAGCTGGACTCAGAAAGCCTCCAGGGTTCAGGGCTGTGGGTCCATGGTGGGGGTATACACCTGTGCATGAGTCAGAGGCGTGCAAGTGCTGTCCAAGAATTATAAAGTGAACCACATGGGCCTGCAGGATCCAGCAAAGTCCTGTTATGAGAGGGGCTTAATTTGATTCTTACATGTGTGATGGACAAGAGCAAGCGATCATCCAAAAGACACACTCAGTGGTCTCCTCAGAACCACTGTCTCCACCTGGGAGGAATATGTGACTTTGACACACACATGCACCGAATGCGCACCGGTGCAAATGCATGCATGCAAAGGTGAATGTATTAGGGCAAAAATGCACACACACACACACACACACACACTGTTGACGCAGATATCTCAGGATGTAGGCTGTCTAGCAACAGCAGGTGGTTCTGGTGTAGTTACTGGCATCACAGTCATTTGCTGTCCAAGGCTGCAGCACTGTCAAACTGGGCTCACTGATATTAGTGAAAATTAGATCAACTTATTGTTCTGAGAAGAGGAAAGAAAAAAACAAACCACAGCCTTTTAAATGTAACCTCATAGCTGTGTCTGTATGTTCACCCTGTGCTCTGATTGGCGCCAGCGCTTCTGGTGACCCTGAACAGGATAAGTGGGTTTTAAATAATAAATGGCTGAACGGATGCACTCAGTTCAGTGTGAGCAACACAGACACTGTGACATCTGTGATTCCATGAACTGAAATCCATCCACATGCTGGATTCTGACTCTGACTCGTTCATGCCAGAGGAATTTAGGCACGCCTTCGCTCAGCTCCAGTCAAACCGTTTGGCGTCTTTGTTTTCTCCCTGATTGTGGAAAACTAGGTCATGGACCTTCTCGCCTTTTCATGTCTTTGTGGTAAAACTCAGTGATAATGTGCATTGCTTTACATATGCTGCATGTATTTGCATGTATTTGTATTTTCATTTTAACTCAAACCTGTCTAGTAAAATAATATTAGAATAAATACGAGATATTAGAGTGGGTGGGTCCATGGTTCAATGGAATATGGTATAGTGAACCCATTATTGCCTTGTGGTATTTGTGGGTGCATAGTATTCCCTAATATCATAATAGTAATGATAAATGTGTCCATTCATATGGCGAGACATAGATTGAGGAGACATAGAATGTTCCTTCAGGCCTGCTGTCCCACATACACTATATCTGACTCCGAAAATCCAAACCTCTCACTCTCTCAGTCTGTAAAAATAGATCAAGCCAAGTTTGGCCCCTCATCAGTTACCCACACTCTAGCTGGTATTCTCCTCTTTTAGTCCGTGAGCAGAGAGACAGACAGGTGTGTGGTGATACTGCACTGTAGTTGCTACTTGTACCTGCTAACGCCGATGGCTGGCAGGACTTGGAGAACTTGTCGCTGTCAGTTACAGCGTCCGTGTTTGAGCATCAAAGCATTGTCTGCATTATTGAACCCGGGCCCAGCAGCAAGAGGAGAGGGTGTACATGCCTGGCACACGCAGCCATGCCATACTGGAAGTGTGCAGTTTCTATTTACTGCTGTCAGAATCCGTCCACCTGGATACAGTATCACAGCAGCGACACTACACTCAGCCTATCAGCCTCTGAACACCGGCCACTGATCTCCTATTACGTGCACGAACAGACTTTCATCATGTGTTAATACAAAACAGCTGCAGCCTTTCTTTCTTTTCTCTTTTATAAGGGATGACTCACAGATTCAAGACGTTTCCCTTCCTGTTGGCCTGACCCAATCTCCAGCGCTCCTCCTTCCAGTCACGCTCGTATTGTTGCCAGTACACTGATGACACATGACGCCAATGGTGGGGGGTTATAGTGGGTGGCTGACGCTCTTCAATACGCAGGCATGGAGCCTGTGTTCCCTTCGGTGACGGAGGATGTGTGGTTATTGATGGCCCCGTTTGCATTCTGGTCAGAGTGGGGGTTTGGTGGCTGAGGTCAGCGGAGGCCAAAAAGAGAGCGATCCACGAGTGACTCGGAGGATTAGGATGCCTTCGCTGAAGCGGTTCGCCTGCAGACTGTGTGTTGACTGGCATGCGCTCGCTTTTGACCTTCTGGAACAGCTGAGCTTGGTGCATCAGTGGAGGCTGAGTGCGTCTCCGCACCTGTCAAATGAGCACAGGAAGTGGTATCAGACGAGCGCTGGTGTGCGAGTTTGTAGCATAGTTTAGAGATGAGTGTTTTGAGCAAGGGATCCACATTATGAGCCAAAAGTCATAAATGTGTGTCAGATAGGAACAACTTACAGGGACATCTGAAACTCATTGAAGCTGTTAAGGCATAATTTCTTGTTTTATCTCGGGCATCTGTGACTGATCTTTTTAAAATGTGAGTGTTGGGCAACAGTGGAATAGAGGAAGGCAGAACATGCATATGCATATTTACATACAGTATGTGCATTAATGTGTAGATGTAAACATACGTGCATGCATGCAAAACTTGAACTGCCTTAACGCAAATCAGTTTTTCTGTTTTGACACAAGTGCCTTGGTTAATATAAATATAAGTTAAAAACAAACTAAATGGGGAAAACAACAACAACAAAAAAAAACAACGTTCATGTTTTTGCTGTGGGTGAAAATCGAGACTGAAAAGATTCAGTACCAGACGGCCCCAATAGACTGTGATGGAGTTCAAAGAAGGATGTCAGTGTGAGGCAACAAAACAAACCAGAGAATGCAGAAATTTTATGACCAAGTGTCCCAGATTCTCTTTTCCTTTTTTTTTTTTCTGTGTTTAGAGACTGGCGACAACAGTATGTTCAGAATTTACCAAGTTTCACAATGACTCTAAACATGCTTGTGGAAGAGTGTGCAGCAACACCAGCCATTTGTTCGTGTAAATCCATCACTGTTGTTGCAAAACATCGGGACATTTGGCAAAGGCAGCGCACGGTGGAAGGAGAAGTTGTATACGCAGTTTAACAGGCTACGCTGGAATGTCTCATTTACTTCCGAGGACTTCCTCGCCGAGGGTTTATGTTTGGTTTTTCTTTCCCCCCTGTGACTTAGACTAAAACAACAAATATGCCCAACACAAAACAGAGAATATATGAAATAAACTCAAAAGAATGCTCAGGTCATATGTGATGACAAGGTGTCGTTCTGCACATTGTCCGCATTACTTAATGCTGCAGTTAAATTAGCTGCTAATTGATAGTTTGTTTTTAGTTTGTGCTGTAAATGAGCAATGACACAAGCTGGAATTGGGTGTTTTAATCCAGCCACCAATCCATACTTATATATATAAGTCACCATTTTTGATCCCATCATACAGCCTTTCAAAAACCCTCCTGTTATTTAAAATATCATAAGAAACATCAATGTGTATGGTTGGAAATCACCACTTTGCCGACCGGCTTCACCTATTCTGTGTAAAGTAAATGCTGACTAAGCAGAAGAGTGCCGTTCTCCCTGGTGTGATGACCAGGGGAATGACTCACAAATGCGTGAATGCACAAAAACAACCCCGATCAATTCCTACTTCAAGTACAGGAAGAAAAATAAAGCTTAATAAAACGAGTCAATGGAGCACCAGGACATGCAAATGCAGGAATGCAGACCAATGGCCAATCAGTTCTGGAAAGCTTCATTCTCAGTCTGCTTCTCATGTATCAGGGCTGCAAGTGCCTTTCTGCAGAAACACAGCTAAAGCAGATGGCTTTCTTGGGCATTAAAAAAAATATTTTGTCATTTTAAACCGAACCACCAGAGGCATCGTCCTGGAACTTTCTACTCTATCGAGACCCACAGCACGTATTTGTTACTGAGTAAGAGATGAGTGGAGTTATTGGCAGTGAGAAATGGGAATCAATTAAGCTCAGCTCCTTTTTTTTTTTTTTTTTGCTGGCAGCGTAGCCACAACCAGCTACCTCCACTTTGAAGACACAAAGAGTTTGACCTGTGAACTCTGACGCGTGATGACATTAACCGTCATGAATAATTTGGATGGAACCTCAGCTGTGATGCAAGCAGAGGAGGTCATCTCTATCTAGAAACATAGATAGCGGTGGTGAAGTAAATTGAGATGGTCAGGCCAAACCCACAGGCTGGAAATGAGTCCAGCTTCTGCGACCGCTCTCACACCACAGGTTGTGACCTCATCACCTTTCACCTCTGACCTTTCACCCACTGGAGACCATCAGATTGGATCAGATTTGGATGCGAGTCGCAAACACGTGGCATCATACATATTTGTGTTCTTATCCTGTAGCTGTATTGACACATGCACTGACTGCGCACTTCGTATAGACAATTTGTTGCCCGTCACCACTTCTGCACGGGTAAACTAAGGGATTCTTTTTCATATGTGGCAAGAAAGACAAAAGTTACCTAGTCACCAAACTAAGGGTGATGCTCAGGAGGGCTGATTAGGCACTTAGCACAGGATAGCATGTCTTTGTTTAACTTTCAGATCCACTAGTGAGGGAATACCGCAAAGACTGAGCCGATTTTTAATTGAACACAGCCTTTGTTTCATCTCACAAAGCAACCACTGTGCTATCTCCACACTCTCATCCTCAGAGCTCTCCTTTGGCCTATCAGAGGTCCAGGCTTCCCATAAAAGCCAGAGGTCAGTGGTTAATGGCCCAATAATGTGGGGATTGTTGTGGTGGGGGCCAGCACGGGGCCCGGGCCAGCAGGAATGCAGTGATCACTCTCGTATTAGGACATGCGAGTAGGATCCTTGTGACCAGAGAGAAGAGGGGAGAGGTGAGGAAAGGAGGATCACAGCCAATAGGTTTTTATGAGTCTTGGTCCGTTTCCATTGTTCCATTTCTTGAGTGGACTGGACGTTCTACAGATGTCAGGTTATTGAATGTCATTATGCAACTCATTGCCTGAGAGAAAAGGCTTCCTGTGTGTGTGTGTGTGTGTTTGCATAATCAGATGTCAAGCCACTTTATATAAAAACAAGTGCAGTTTGGTCCATATCTAATGCTCCATCCTGCACATCACAAACAAAGGAGGGTCAAGATGAGGGTGTGGGACTGCAGAGCATGAAGTTCCCTCTGCAGCCTGAAGCTGTCTCTCCCTCTGTGTTTATACTCCAACTGTTCTCTCTCTCTCTATCTCAAACACACACACACACACACACACACAGAGAGCTGGGCAACCAAACCTCTGACTGTAATCTTCAGAGGTCATAAAGTTGTGAGACTCTCTTTCACAGGGCTCACACAGGCTTTTCTTCAAAGGTTTCTAAGAGAGACTGAGGTGCTGATATTTCCTCTTAAGGGCCTGACATCACACAATGACCACCAGCCGCAAGTAATGACTTCACTCCTGCGCAGCCTGTTAGGAAATGGCACATTACAGTAACTTGGACAACAAAGTTGTCTCCGGGGCCCGGGGGTGTGAGCTGTGCAGTGCCCCACACACACACACACACAGGCAACACACAAACCGGACTACTTAGTGTGTGAAAACGTACGTCTGATTTCTTTGAAAATATTTTTGCCAGACTCTGACTCAAATGCTGAGGGAAAAGGAGGGAGGAGGGTAGGAGATAGGGAGCGAGACAGGGAGGACAAGCTGGACTTCCCCGAACTCGCTCTGAAAATGACACTCTTCTGCTTCATGTGATTTTTTTGTTTTTTTCTACATATAAGCACGCTTGACTCGATACATCGCTCATTCATAGGACATTTCGGCGCGTCCCATGACACACTTTAACCATTCGCTCTAAATCACATTTGCTGTGGTATGTCTGCGCAGGGCTATAACTGCTCCTCTGTGACTGTGACCTGGGGTGGTCATGAGTTATGATTACACATACCTCTCGCTCCTCGCCACACTGGACATCTACTACAGCTTTCAAAACAGACCCCGTATTCTTTTCTAAATTGTTTGGTGTGACTTGCGGATGACTAGATAGGTATTTATCCCCGGGGACACTGAGTTGTTGTTGTTGTTGTTGTGTGTAAGCGTGTTAGATGCAGTCGCCTAATTATGGGTGTTATGTGGTGGAGTCATTAAGGCGGCGGATTTGGCAAATTAACACAGATCCAGTATATATTGGTGAGAAGATGGCTCAAGCTCAGACCTCAGAAATCCAGAAATTGTAAAATCAAGCCAGGAGTGTTGTTTACTCTCCGTGCACTGACATTACGCCCGAGCACATTCCCTCCCAACTTGGAGAACAGAAGGGGAATTGAGGATGGGGAAAAAAAAATGGTGAACTTAACAGAGGACACCACGTGTTGATTTAAAACACAGACTATGTGGGAGAAGAGAAACCTCCTCATTGTTAACCTGCTATAAAGCAAATGTTTGGAGTGTAAATGTGAGAATTAAATGTTACTCCAAGCGCAGACCCCACAAACAGCTGGGCAATAGCAGGAAACAGAGGTTTTTGTTTTTCTGTGAAATCTTGTTTTAAAAAAAAGTTGGAACTGTTGAGGAAAAAGGCTGAAAAAAAAGCAGGCACTGAAAGGTAGACAGATTCAGAGGAGGCTAATGTGGGGTTAGCCTGTTAGCATCTTCACTACTGCAGGAACATTTCAAATATATCAAATAATTGCACATTTTGATAATATCACAGTGACCCACAAACAGAAGTGTTTTTTGATTCAACTCAAAAGCCAGACTCAACAGACTAATATACAGAATGTGGACGTTTTTTATGAATAAAATGTAGAGATAGTACATTTTAGCTGCAAGCTGGGTTTTTAAATAATCTGTGATTATGTTGATCCTTTCATGCGCCCCTCAGAAATTCAGTAAAACTGGTCCAAGTGAGTTAGTGAGCCAAACATGAGCTATTCCAATGGTTGTAATAATATTTAAAAATACAGTGTGGTTTGGTCACATTCGGCACTAAACAGACCAGGCAAGTTTAACCAGTAGCAGGTGGTCTTCTCATCAGGAGTATTTGGTGGTTTGGTTACCGCACTGCTAATTCAGGATCGGTCACACTGCACTTAGACTGAGTACGGCAGGAATAATCATGGGCATCCCAAGAATTTGCTTCTACAGTGTGCATACTGTCGAGCAGGCATGGAGTCAGGGACTGCAGTGTCATGGAGTCAACATTTTGCCATTGGTTATTTGTAAGTAGGTGACAACTATTTGTCATTCCATCCAGGAGACGGAGCTGGATCAGTCCGGAGCTGGAGTGGAAAATACCTATAACTCTCCACAACACCAAAAAAAAGTCCCACTTTGGGTCTGGTTTCTAACTCTGTGTATGTAATTGGGGGGGCGCGTCATGCGTGTTTGGTTAGAGAGCACCATATATCAAGAAGCACAAACACATGCACGACCAATTTGAAAAACATGAATGATAGATTTAGCATGTCCATGTAAGCTGCTCCAAACGTATCCCCCAGTGCACATCTCTGACTTGTGTGTGTGTGTGTGTGTGTGTGTGTGTGTGTGTGTGTGTGTGTGTTTGTGCGCTTGCATATGCATATACGTGGCTGTGCAGCCTAACATGATGGAAAGAACACGCACACATGCAGAGCGAAAGATAGAGATTTTGTTCCCAGTGGTGCATAAGTATAGAAGCAGAGCCCAGTTTGACAGAGGCCTGTCTGAGTGCGTCTTGGAGGAGGATCAGGATTCCCAGCACAGTCATATATATGAAGGCATGATGCACAGCAGTCGCCTGTGCGAGCTAGGGGACTGGAAATGGTGCGTGCAGAGGTGATTCAGCAGCAGCAGCTGTCATTTGGCCAGATGGAATCTGTGGAAGAAAATCTTTTCCCAAAATAACCACAACCTTATGTAATTAATCTCATATAACCAGGAATATCACTGATCATCATCATGCTACAATAGGAGGAAAACTGCTCCAGCTTGATTGTATTACTTTGATTACAGTCGTCTTGTAGTTAGCAGTTAGTACTACTTTTAGTAGTACTGGCATATTCATTTTGAATATACCGATACCTTATAACTGATTCAATGATTAGAAATAAATCAACCAATCAAAAACAATTACACATTTAAAAGAAACTCCTGTTTGCTTTCTTATTAGATAATCCAATTAGATCCCAATGTCTGCATGCTGGTTTATAAACAACCTTAAAGCTCAGCGAAAGTAACAGTCCTGCACATAAACCCACCAATGGCTGACAGGGGGAAACTGCAAGCATATACCCTGGCGGTTAGCAGCAAGTCCCCAACGTCTCCTTTGGTTTTCTGGCACAATCTCACAACGAGCGCAAGACTTCAGGCCATAAATGAACAGCGCAGCATATAACCTTCACAACTTGTCGTTTTTATATTTTTAAGTTTTGCGTGCGGATTAAATCAGCAGAATATAGCACGTTAATTAGGGAGCTTTACAGGCGCTGGCAAGTGGATTCAGTCACCTCTGGATGAAGCCAGGCCAGCTGTGTCTGCCTGTGGTGTCTGCCTGTGTGCTAAGCTAAGCTTTCCAGTCGCCAGTCAAAAGCTTATGTTTAATGGAAACTCTTGACAAGAAGCATAAATCACAAACTGACAAACTCGTCCTTCAGTAATATATATATATGTTGACTTTTAAGAGCCAACATATATTTTGTCCGTTGGTCACTGAGCACTGTCTCCTTCAGTGCAACTAATCTAATGGTTACTTCAGGTACAATTTAAGGTCAATTTTAAGGTTTTGCCCTTCTGTTCTTCTGACTCAGATTTTCCATTCTCTGTTTACACTAACACACAAAAACACAAGTTGTGTGAAGCTTACTGCCACGGCAGAGATTTTCCATACTTTGCTGTGTCTTTACATTGTTTCTATGGAGTCAAAACAAAATGATCCGTGTGTTTTACTGTATGATGTCACCTAAACACAGAGTTGGGATGTTGACCATGCGTGACTATGGGGAATATCAGGACGCCAGCAGCGAGTCCTTACATTGGACGATGTGAAAGCTGGTCATCGTCACGAGATGACGTTGATTTACAGCGATTTACCCCAATGGAGCCGTTAAGAGAATGGCTTTGCAATAGCGTGATCTCACGGAAAAGATCAAATCAACACAATTTTTTAATGGACATGTAGATATTCCAGTTTGACACAGCAGGATCAGATTGCCTTCCTTTCTCAAACCCACCCGTTCCACACCCAGAATGGCATCATGGCCTACCATCCACCACCCACCACCCACCATCCACCACCCATCACACCGCTCATGACAGAATGGCATCATGGCCTACCATCCACCACCCACCACCCATCACATCGCTCATGACAGAATGGCATTAAGGGCTCTTTGGGTCTTTTGCTCAATTCAGGCAAACAAAATATTGATCGAGATGGGACAATCATCACATGATGTAGTAACATCAGCCCCCCTCACCTTATTCCTCTCTGGTCTCTTCCAGCTCGCTCACTAGGAGGTGTTTTTCCATGCTGCTGTTGGCAGAGATGTTTAATGTCTTGGGGGACAAGTCCAAATCCAGTCTGACGTCCTACCATCACAGGAATTGGACGTTTTTACAAAAAACAAAACAGGAGGCCTACTAGTTTTATGTTTTGTTTTATTGTATGTCTTTTTCATTCCAAAATAAATTACACTCAGTGGTCACTTTATGAGGTGCACCTCTGTTTTAATGTATTGAAACTGTTCTGACATATTTAATGGGGCATAACGTTCAATGTTTTCACACTGATGGTGGCTTTATACTGCGCTGTAGTGTAAATTATAGTTGAAATGTCACTAATCGTCCAATACTAATATGCATTTATACAACAAGTCATAAATCCAGTATTTAGATGGGGGTCTATATGTTGTTACACTGGTGCCTTGTGTTGTCTTGTGCAAGGGACTGGCTCTGGGCTTTGGCTGCTCTGTGAGTGTTCTGCCCACAGGAAGTTCCCACTGCTCTGGCTATCAGGGCGGAAAATGAGTGTTTGTCACCCACTTTAGTCACAACTCGTTCTCTCTCTCACACACACAAACGCACACATACACACATGCACCCATATAAACAGACATGGATCATTGCCTCACATCCTTTTTCCCACAAAGCAACAGCAAACTAAGAGGGGATCTCACTGTTTAATTGAGCCTGAGGTGTTGGATTATTCTGTTTGTAGTTAGTTCGGAAGTCAGTTCAAACACGCAGGTTATTTCATGAGAAAGTTTTCCTTTGCCATCGTTGTCCGACATCTGGCTCTTTGGTTGTTGACTCTGATCTTAACTGTTTCAAATCTGTGTTAAATGTTCACCATAAATGTAGTTTTGAGTGGACCGAGCATAAACTCTGATGCTAGGCGAGGATAGAGCAGTGCTAGTTGACTAATGCACCTGTCCTGTGATACAGGTGCACAGAGGATGAAAGCAACAACAGTTTATTGCATATGAATAAATAGTCATCAAAATGATTACTTATTAAAGATGCCTTTTTATGGGATGGTTTACTCAACCATCCATCCATTTATCCATTTATCCATCCATCCATCCATCCATCCATCCATCCATCCATCCATCCATACACTTATCCTTCATGGGTCATTGGGGGGTGAGATTAAATGGAATAGTAAAGGTCGTTATGTGTGTGAATGCACAATAAGTGTGAAAGTAGTTCTGCACACTCTCATTCGCATGTGCTGTATGTTTCTATGGTGCTACTGGATGCGAGGAGCATGTAAACACACATTTTAAGTTCAGCAGGGTTGAACCTATTTTCCATTGGAGATTTTCGATGTTGATAGCCGGTAATGGAACAAGTGAAAGCGAGAGAGAAGTCATGAGTCACCCACCAAGTGACACAGTTGCAGTACCATGTGAGGTGAAGCAGGGCGATCTGCAGGATGCAGGGTGGAGCTGGTTGTACATGACAACATCTGAGGCAGGTTGACAAAGCTCTGCTTCGGTTTACTCAGGAATTAGCCGAGTCAGAGCGTTTGGGTGGGAGCATGGCAGTCCTTTTTTTCTTTTTTAAGTGCGCACATTTTTTGGTTGTCTGTTCAAAATCTATAAAATTGAAACTATGTGTTTTATCCCTAATTTCTTCTCTCAGTTCAAACACGCTTAGTTAAATTGGATTACCGCGTTCTGGTTTTAAAACAAAGCCATACACTCGCATGACATTTTGACAGAATGGCATCTTAACCAGAATGCATAAAGCATTTTATTACTAAAGTACAAAAAGGACAATGGACAAATTAAAGAATCCACCATGTTTCCTTCGTTCTGTCGCGTTCTCGGTGATTTTCTCAAATATTTACACATGACTGTGATTACTGTCCCCTGCAGGCTGCATGTGTTTCGTGGGACATTGCGATTGGGGCTCTTTCCAGCGCGATCGCTGTGGAGCAGGCTTTGATCAGGCAACACTCGAGCAGCCTGAGGCTACAAAAGATGTTGACATAGCCAGCATGGAGAAAAAAACCTTCACCCCACACAAACTACTATAACAACAAAAATGTCAACGTGCCGTAAAAGGCTTTTAACCAAGTGACTTCAGCCTTTCTCCAAAACATCTACTGACTTTCAGCCTATAGATATTTATGGGGGGGTTTTTAATTTGGAAAGGCTTTATTAATCCCCAGGTATGTCTTCTCTCAGTGGCTTTCCACTGCGTCTGGGTATGCTCTTGTACTTCCTGTGGGGGTTGTTGCCCCACAGCTGCAATCTTTTATTGCCTTCCTACTTAACCTCTCAGCAGAATTATTTTTTACTGACTTACAGCCTGAAGACTCTGATCCCTCAGCAGATTTTAAGTCAAGGAGGACCTGTGTTTTTTACTGTTGTCACCCGCAAAACCCTCTACACAACTTAGCGTAATGGCCTGTCACTCTCACTGTCATGACAGACATGTACGTTTCCCAACATGAAACATACAGTTGGGCCCCCAGCGGAGCCCCTTCATCCAGACCCCAGCAAAGCACTAAATTTGATTTAACCTTGAACATTTACCAAACTGACAGATTAGTACATACACACTGCTCAAATTTCTTCCTCAAGGGCCAAATATGGCCTTATTTTTTAATTCTCTGTGGACTTGACTTCTCTCGTTGACCTTATTTTATTAGATTTTTCTATTTTCTGGGAATTTTAGAAGCGAGAGAACCTCCTAATTTTTTCATATATAAACTTTGCCCCCCACAACAAATAGGTGTAATGTTAATGAAATACTCGTGTTTTGGTTCAGGCTGCAGTACAGTTTCACTATGACTATGTTTTGGCATGAGCTTGGGTTCAAGGAAAACCACACAATCTCAGTGAAAGAGTGCATGAAAGATATTTTTGGATATATATATAATATTTGATTTGGCTGCATTAAATGGGTTCAGCAAAGGACAAATGTTACAAATTCCAGAGTATGTGCTCCTAGGATTGACCCCTGGCACCTGAACAGTATGTGCGAAGTCGAAACCTAAAGTCATAAACCCTACTGATTTATACACACTAAAGAAATGGCAGCAAATTATTTGGCCAGTGACTGTGAAAAAGCAAATTTAGCCATGGCAGGAATGTGCAAAACAGTGCAGTCATGCAATGGTCGGAGGTGGTCGCCACCGTTGAATACGAGCATGCATGCAGTGAAGTAAGGACATCCAGGCTCACATATCCCAAACTGTGGCCCCAAAAGAGACATGAGGCCTGTCAGGGAGCTGGCAGGATGATCAGGAATGTTCTGTCCTGTTACTGCTCAGCTCATCTTTCCTGGTCCACACACCACCAGAGAGAAGAAAAACCAAAGAGTGACAGTGATGCATGGAGAGAGAAAAAAAGACCAGTAAATCTCAAACTTCTTTAATTGCCATTAAAGATTTCCAATTGTTTAGAACAATGTCATTTAATTTGCAGTGTTCGCAATATTTGATAAATAAATCTATGGGAGACAAATTTTATGATTCAATAATTGTGGTGCATCATATTTCTTAATTCTTTAATTCTTTAATTAATGGCATCTAGCAGTAAGCGCAGGACAATGTAATGCATGCGATGAAGGCAAAAGCCTCTTTCTTGAAACAATAACACGGATCATATAACTTGGTTGATCGTTAAGTCTTGGATGTCATTCTGTGGTAGGGACTCACACTAACACAGAGAGAGAGAGTGTCAGTTTATTCTTATTACTCAATCATATTGTTACAAAGAAAATAGATTTGGGGTTTCAGTATTAAAGCTCATCCCCGTGACAGAACATTAACTCACTGTGATAATTATTTACTATTCTGTTTCAGTATTCTACAGCATAATGTATGCATTTTCTAAGATTTCTGTTTTGCTCCACTGTGCTTTGATATCTTTGTCAGTATTGTAATGAGAACCACACAATGGAAAACATTGGAAGATATTCATCAGAGAAATGAGATCCACATGGATCCTGGGTCCAATCAGACTCAATCTCTTGTTCGTTTGTACTGTGAGAATGAATCAAACCTCCAAGCTTATTGATTATTAATGAGCTTAGTCACACGGGTGTGCATGTGTGTGCGTGCAGGCGTGTGTGTATGTTTGTGTGTGCATGCATGTGTGAGTGTGTACTCAAATATTTCAACTTGGCTCAGCAACATTTTCAACACACTGCCAAGAGCATAAACAAATACAGCGAGGGGTTGATGGTGTGTTTTTATTTTTTATGTCAAATAATAAGTTCTCACGAAACCGACCCCCGCCATTACCAGGGGTGCACTCACTCCTTTCCCTGCCCCATTCCTCCAGCCCTCCAAACTCACTTGCTCTAATTTCCACTCTTGAATCAGCAATGAATGCTCAGCTAATTCAACCCAGCCTTAGCAATGTGACATACTTAACTCAGAATTTTCTTTGCACGTGATTTTGTGTATGTTTGTGTGTTTGGTGGAGACCCAGGGGCTCTGGGTCTGACTTCACTGCATCACGTCTCTGAACCAAAACGTGATTTCATTCCAAACACTCAATCATTTCAGAGCACGGATCTGATTCGCTAATCCCTCAGGGAATGATCCAGTCGAGCCAAACTTTCAGCAGCATTCACACACAGACACACACACATATACATGCATGTGTGTGTGTTGAGTCTGAGCAAATGAGGTAGTGGCCACTCTAGACAAGTTTATCTAATAATTCTGATATGATTTTGCTGTGGTTAAATTAGTTTGCATACAAGGGACAAAATCAGGTGAAGGCTGCTACACGTATGTTCATTCCACTCAATGGTTCGATGCATCTGGGTGGAAGCAGGACAGTTAACACAGAATGAAGATCTTGACCAAGGTCCTGTGGAGCCAAATTTCAAGAGCTTTTCAGTAACAGTGCTGCATTGCCATGGGGGTGCCCATATTGTTATGATGGGAGAAACCATTTCATAAACCCAGATTCACCACAGGACAAGACCTCTGCACCTCCCATATATAACGTGCACGCATCCATGTCCACACGTGGCCTAGTGTTTGTGCCTATGTGTATGTAGGTCTGAAACAGGAAACTAAGGGGGGGAAAAAACTCACTTTTGTCGATCTTGTTTGAGGAGGCCACTGACCACAGACAGACCACAGAGTTAGAAGAGCTCCGCCACAGTTTGCATGGTGAAACAGGAGAGGTTTGGACACCCAGCAGTCACCAGCAGAATCTATGGCACAGGGTGAATCGCGAGGCAAATGCATCAACACTAATGCAAACTCGTCCATGCATGCAAGCAAGCACACATCTGTGGTCGTTTGGTCGACAGATGCCCTCTTGTTTGCACACAATCAAGCACAGCACGCTGTCCAGATACAAGTTATTCTGTTCGACTATATCGATGCAACATGTTTTATTTTTGCACTTTTTATTCTGACGTTCATTAGCTCCCATACGTATAAAACCAGGACAGGTATCCTATCATGGCCAAAAAGCACCTCTGATCTGTATAACGGAGCAGAGGGACCATTAACTTTTTTCTATAATTAGGGTCACCTAACATTTTCTTTTCTATGAATCTTTAGCAGTGAGTGATTTGTTCCATTTTATCTCCAATAACCAAAAAGTTGTCAAACAGTAAGGGAGGGTGACAGAAAAAAAAAGTAAGTAACAGTGAGGTGGGGGATAGCAAGGTTCCCAGGAAATGAAGATATATGCAATAGTGGCCTGTGGAGAGCGAGAGAGAGAGAAAAGAAGATGATGGAGAAAGAGGATCGAGAATCTGAGGAGGAGGGAGCTCTAAATCAAAACCATATGCAGGCTGAATCTCCAGTATTGTTCCCAACTCGAACCAGCTGGCCGCTCTTGGCTTATCCATCAAAATAAACATTTTCTCGATGGCCACGAGCTACACAGGCCTGTAAGTTATTAAAAGAGCTTACTTGCACCCTGCAGCCTCTCACTGACTCGATCGATGCGCACAGGGGAAAAAAATGTAAAGGTACTGTACACAGATGCAGAAAATGCACATGTACATGTACTTTTTTCAGTCAGGTGCAATGGTGTATTTTGCCATTCTAATACCATTCAATTCAACTTGTTTGTTCAACCTTGCGTCTTTCATAGCTTTTCAACCTGAGTTTACGGGCTCAAGGACACAGCATTTTGAAACAATTACTTTTGAGCCCTTGAAGATGAATCGCACATTTATTTCGCTCTTTGCTGGATTCGTTTCTCCCATTAAAGTTTTCATCCATTTACAAAACCGCAGTGAGCACTTCAAAGGCTTCCCTCAGCTGAGCATGACGGTGTTGAGGGCCTGCGTTCGGTCTGGATGCCAAGTGACCTGTTGGTGGTGAAGTCCTTGTGCTGCGGAGCTCAATCATTGAGCTGTCTGTAGCTTCTGATCTGCAGGATGTCCATGGACAGCTACAGACAGGGATGTGAACTATGAATTGTGGAAGCCACCCTCATGTCCTGTTGAATTTAATTTGATCACATCACCGTTTTAACACACAGATGTTGTTTGACGCGCAGATGTTTTGTTTGACAGTTTGAAGCAGATACAATTACACATGTGTTCCTCATGGTTTAACAAAAACGTAGATGATGTCATGCCTGATCATGTACCATGTACTGTACCATGATTATTGGCATGATCCCAAACACAGTTGGCAATTTAGACCAAAGAAATGGCCAAAGAAATACTACACGTAAGTCTGAATGTACAACTGCAGTAAACGTTCTTGTCCTTTGTAGCGTATTGTATTAACTATTTATTTTGATGTCCTCACTCAGCTGGCAGCTCCTTCAGATAGACCTTTAAACAACTCGAAAGACTTTACTTCCTTGTCGGACATTATTTGAATTTAACACATCCAGAAATAGGAAACAACTTTGGAATAACCTTTAGTTGTATTTGTTCTCTCTACAGCATGGCTACCATCCACCTCTGACCCTAACCCATATCCTGCACCAGTCTGACCACTGAGCACAAAAACCATGGTAAGACAGCAAACAAGCTTACTTTCCACGACACACACAATGTCACACACAATAAACACACTCATGCACAGAGTAAACCCAAGTCATTTGCACTGTATAACACATATAACACACACGTCACAGAATCAGTAACAGAAGGATAATACACACACGTCTGAAATAGTCTTGGAATAGTCCTTGGAGCTGAGGATGACACAAGCCACGACACTGTATACAATAAACCCACACAAATACCAATATTTACTCTCTGATACTCACTACCTGGTGGAGCACAAGCCGATACGCCAACATGCCAACAATGTGATCGTAAGGACAAAAAGACCAGGAACGAAAACACATCAGGGACGCACAACCTCGACTTTAAATACACAGTGGTGTGCAAATCAAATCTAACAAGGGAGTGAGGCTGATAAAGAAAAGACAGGTTTCCAATCCGTAAAACAAAAGATCGAAACAGGTGACTGGGCAAAGCAAGGTCAATAGGACTTATTGAATGTGGACGTAGCAACAATGCATATTAAGATGAGGAAGAAACTGTGGAGTATAAATTAGAGGCATATAATGGAGTGATTACTTGTAAGGCTACAGAGAATGAGTGTCAGAGAAAGAGGAAATCAAGAGGCTTTTCCTTCTTTTTTTTCTCCATGCAAACAGGAGAGAGTTTGGCCACTGTCTATTGTCCTACTGTCCATATGTTTCCTACCATCAAGCAGTTATCTGTCAGACGTACTTGTACTAATGGAACTGGGATTAACCTCTGCCAACAGACAAGGGCATGCAGTCTGGACTGTTTGGGTGGCCTTGTGCCGTCAGTGTGCCGTATCCTTCCTCCCCATGTATCCGATACGTTTCAGGGTTTCGGCGAAGAAGACGGACTGAAAAATGTCCCGTGTGTATTTCTGTGTGTTGGGCACTGAGAGTACGTCCACCTTTGTTTGACCACTGAGTTGCAGCGTGTCCCCCGGCAGGTTTTGTGTGTTCTGTGTCGAGGGCCAAGAAAAACACAGGCACAGGCTTTAGTCGTGGAGAGGCCATATCCTGCCAGGCCTGGACGTGAGCGTGCACGTCTTTGTGGGCCAGTCAGTGGATCTGCATATCGATGTGCATTTGAGTTCGTGCTGATAAACTTTTTCTGGACATATGTTTGTAATGAGATAGACATGAAAGGGGTAAACAGACTGTAGGAGTCGCACATGTTTGTAGTATTATTGGGATGAAAACACTTGCGTGCGTGTGTTTATGTGCAAAGCAGCTCATGAAGCTGTTGGGCTCCAGGCTGTGTGTGTGTGTGTTTTATAATGACTACAGTGCGTTATCAGGTTCAGTCCACATAAACTCCCCTTTTAACCCAAAACAGTCCGGCAGTAATGATGTCATCATACTACTCAATAATTTGTCAGGATGGATAGGACGGCTGGATCACATGACCAACAACGTGGTTAGATTTTCACACATAAATTTAGACACATCACACACACACTGTAAACATCCTCCAGCATGAATGTGCTTTTCTGGGTATGAAAGTCAACCCTAGTGTAACCCCGACAGGATTAACACAGCAGCAACTGTGGGCCTATAGAAGGAGCTGCTTATTATGTAACTATCAACAGAGAGAGTGTTGTGTATGAGAGGAAATCCTATATGTGTACAGCAGTTACTGTATCAGTAGATTGTGTTTTAGTGTGAATTTAGGAATAGTCATCACTTCATAGCTGTTGATTGTTTATTTAAACTCCTAAACTGTGACTGATTTTCTAGAGCAGCTCCCACGATGCAAACGTTAAATCTATGGTCAAAGGGTTTTGTCTCAATGCTGTGTTATCCAGTGTTATCCCACAAGATCATTGCGATTAATAAAACGTAGGAGGCTTTTTTATATGCTCATTCAAAAAATGAAAAACTTCACCTTAGACATTGTACTTCCTGTGGTCTTCTCCAACACAATTTTGGAGTCTATCAGATGCATGGTTGACAAGAAAATTAAAAAAAAACAGACATTTAAGTCATGTTTAAAGATAAGATCTGCAAACCCGCAAACCCATTCATTTGTTCCTCTCAACTGATTTGTTTGACTTTGCATGACACTGTTAACCCAAATCAGCAAGCAAATTAAGGTGACCAGGGAAAGTCTGTCTCACCCTCCCTAACCATGTAGATCACTACCATATGAAGCCGTGACGTGACATGACAGGACATGTGTTACCCTGGCCTTTCCCAGTTGTTGCATGGAACAAGTGTTTTTTTTGTTTAAACAGGGCAAACTGTGTGTGATCCTGTGGTTTCAGAGTCATCTCTGATGTTAAACGTCTTCCAGCTTTTTGATGGAGCTGAGATTCGAACGTGCAGCTCATCCTTGTCTCAAGGGTGCTGGCTGAGGGGGAGAGGAAAGGACTCGCCATTGATGCTTAACACAAACTGCTGACTGTTCTCTCGCTGCGGGACAAACTCTCTCCCACTCTCATGTTGCTTTCCTGTTGTTAAAATAAAAGACCTGACAGTTTTACTCAGGCTGCAGAGTTCAATGGCAGGACAGGATTGTGTCGCTGTTGGGAGAAGTTAGTCTCTAGGCCTTCCTGCCAGAAAACCTTCTGGACAGAGAGGCCTCCTGGCTTCAGTTTTTAGTAACAGAAAGCTCATGGGGTTTAAATGATTCTTTCACAATGTTAAACATGTGCAAAGTCTTTTGAGCTGAAAGCCTTGCAAGTAAACATCTCCCATGTGCCCCCTGTTTCCCCCCTCACTTCATCTTTAGCATCTAGAAAGAATTGAGCTACCAAGTTTCAATATATCAAGATGAATCACCGATCAGTCAGTTGTATCTACAGTTCGTGCATTCCATCACCAGTAGGGGGACATCTCAATGGCAGATTTGTTTCTGCTAATGAATTCAAGCGTCTTTGTAATCCGGTGCTGTGGGTTTGTCTCAGTAGTGCGGATGTTTCCTGTAAGTTTCCTGCTGTACTTCAAAGGCAGCTTTGTGGTTTAAGAAATATGCTTGGTAAAAACTACAGCTGGCAAAGTCGAACCTGTTTCCCCTGCCCTCTCTGACTCCCTCTGTGTGGCAGAGACCACTGCAGCCTCCTTATTCATCTTTGCTTATCATCACTTGCCAGGATGGAAGTTGAAATGGTTGCTCCTCGTAGATATGTACATCGAAGAAAACAAGCAAACATCCCTAAAGAGACAAAGTACTTTTAGTTTAATTGTCTGGACTGAAAACAAAATGGTAACAATTTGTCAGAGGAGTGAAAATTGAAAAAAAAAAGAATGACAAAGAGCAGTTCAACACTTTTGGGAACTATGTTTTGTCAATTTCTTGCCAAGAGATAGATAAAACAATCAGCTTCACCTTCATGTCTGTCTGTTGACTTATGATAAGTAAAAGTATGGGAAAACAGCAGAATCAGCCTTTATCTGCACTTCCAGAGTTCAGTATTAACATGTTAGTTCTCGTTTCTCAAGTCATGCATAAATTAACAGGACAACGTGTTGTACTTTTATGGAGTTGTTTGCTATGACGGTACATGATATTTTAGCTGGCCCGAAGTCTTGCAAGTTTTTCATATTTTATTAGAGGTAATTTCCTATTTTTTGATTTGATTGTTCAATTTGAATAATTGTTGAAACCTGGGGACAACCTTAAAACGGTATTATTACATTACAATGAAAAAAAAAGCCCCAAATCTAACACAATGTTGCATGTTTTAATATTTTCCTAAGCTAGTAATTATCTTTTTAAACATTTTCATTTAGTTTTATTTCTCAGACCCGAGTGGAGGTCTCATCCCCCTGGTTGGAAACAATTGCAAATTCATCAGTCATTTGTTACATTTCCTAAATAAACAATGGCGGAGGAGATGAGTTTAATACTTCCCTCTGAAATGAAGCAGAGAAAGATTCTCCCCCAGAGAGAGTCGGTCATGTCAGCCACTGCCGCAAAACAGCTGAGGTTTACGCCGAAGAGTCAACGAGTCTCCAGTAGCTGCATGCAGTATGACAGGAGCAAACAGCGACGTGAGCTGATGTTATTAATTATAGGGCCATAAAGTCTGCACAAGGGGAGGCTGCGGTTGACGGATGTTTCCTAACCTTTACCGACGGAGAATTTTAATCCAAACCAAAATGTTTATTTTTCTAACCTGAACAAAGTACAGCTTAACCCAGTCTATGTTCTTGTCCCAAATGAAACCAGACCATTTTTTTATTTCACTGATTATTTTATTTAACAGTGATCTGTCGTGCTTTAGAAAGCGTCAACACATTGTTCTGTCACTAGGGGCATCACATAAAAGAACACATTTTTAGAACAACACAAAAATGTTTTTGATGCCCGTATTGACATTGTTCAGTCAATAGGGGCATCACATCAAAAAAACACATTTTGTGTTGTTCTAAAAGCTATGAACAAAAACTCTTTTGTTGTTTAATTTGGAAGATGTGTTGCCCACACCAGTTTCTCAAAATGAGAACCACAGTACAGTGCATTCCTTTTACTTCATTGATATTGCGATGCTGTTGTCGCGTTGTTGGGATATTTACATATGTGTGCATAATAAACATAATCATAATCAGCCTCTCATAATTATCTCCTGACGTTTTAACGCAATCGTGGTGACAAACAGGCACTTAACACAAAACCACCATCCTAACACAACACACTAAATCACATTCAGATGCAAGCACACACTCTTATTACACCTTATCTTCCACACCACATACTGGGACTGTTAAATCTAATGGGCCTGTTCTTATGTGGCATTAATTTAAAGCATGTTGTTTTCTCAGCCGCCTTCCTCAGAGCTGTTGAGCTGCTGGCCTCAGGCGCTGAGTGATAAAACACTTGTCAGCGAGGGAGTTAGGATGAGCTCATGTGTTTTGCTGTTGTCTTTTTGTCCTATCTCCAGGTCAGCGCGCACACACACACATACGCACACACACTGCTTAAGTCTTGGACTTGGATTTCTCATCAGTGGGGGCCCAGTGGAGGTGTCAGTCACACATGGGTTAGCATTGTGAGTGGTGTGGAGGGTTTTTGTTGGTCAAAGTGCACTGATCACACAGAAACACTGCCTCATAATGTAAACACACCTGCGTCCTGAGATGATGCCAGCTTCTCACTCTCATGGCCACTCAGTGTCCACCTCCGTCCTCTTCTCTTGTTCTTCTTTATTATGAAACTCGTCCCCACGCTTCCCCTTTGGCCTGAGATCTGACATGTCCCACACACACACCTGTTTTATGAGTTTTTGTTCATAGAATGGCTCTGGAGCGAGAATGAGGGAAGACAAAAGCTTTCAGATGCAGAGATAAGCCGGAATTGTGCAAAATAAATCACAATAAATGTTGTGAATAGTGTGTGTGTGTGTGTGTGTGTGTGTGTGTGTGTGTTTGTTTGTTTGTGTGTATATATGTTTGTAAAACCCTTGCTGTCACACAAATCTCACAGCAGCTCTACATTTGCATCGCACGTCCCTTGTGTATCCATCATCCATTGGGTGCACAGCACATACACACATGTATACACACACACACACTGTTGTGGTCTTAGTAACATAACCCTGTCATGTAACAATGCCTGTAAGTGACTGATAAATGTATAGATAAGGCCCTCCACCATGGGGAGGCCTCGGGTCAGTGTGAGGGCTGAGTGGAAACCCCAGGATGAGGTTAAGATGAGTTCAGGATAATTTGACCGGATATTGGATCCAGCTGCAGGTCAAAGGTTAGTGGGTCAGTGTGTCAGAAGGGTTATGTATTTTCTTGTCCTATGTTACTCATCTTTAACATTCACACATTAACAAATTACACAGATAGTTGACTGTATCATTTTACAAACGACTCAGCAGCAGAAGAAATTAGTTCAATGATATCTTGTTAGAAGTTTTAAATATGGTGGACATGTGGTGCAAATGTTGATACTGAATAAACACATTCACACACATCCGGACCATTTCTTCGTTCAAGTCTGGAGGTGGTTAAGTCCTTGCAGAGATGAGGAGAACATGCAAACTGGACACAGAATGACCCCATTTGAACCAGGACTCCAACTGGAAACCCTCCTGCTGTGAGGCACCAGTGCTAAAAACCGTACCGCCGTTTCGCCCTCACACTCCCGTATACTAGTTTAAAGCTAGTTGTTGTTGGCACTGAATTGACAACCAACCCATTTAAAACCAAGGCGTGACCAATTCATTTCAACATAACCACGGTAGCTTTCTTTTATTGATTCCCCAGAGCAAAAATGTGCTTCATGGTTCATAAGTTGCTGAAAATTGGCAGCGTGTTTGGCATGAGGCTAATGGCACGAATTGTCTTTAAGGTGTGTCAGACCCTAGTATCACAGCAGTTTCCTGTACATGGCCAATTATAGAATTTAATGTAACAATCTTTAATGTAATCAGTCAATCTCAGGGCCCCCCCTCAGGGTTGGGGGCCCAGGAAATTATCTGCTTTGCCTAACTTGTATTAAGGCCCCTGGCCCTAATTACAGCCCTCAATTTAGGGAGGGGAGGGCTAGAGTGCTGTTATAAATCTTTACACAGGACTTGATTAATTGAAAAGATCTGTGGGTTGAGTCCACAGCCCTGCTGAGTGGAGTTAAATTACATTTGTGAGGATACACGAACCAAAAAAAAAAATCCCACGTGTGTGCCAGAAGAGGGAGTAGGATTAAAACAATAGCAGTTACATAAGTTAATACAGACAGAAAAGTGAAATGGTGCTTTCTTTATGAGGTCACCCTGACAAAAGCTAATCCCCTCAACCTGATCCACGTAACCCAAAACATCTCCCCGTAACTGGGGAATGGAAATGCCCCAGCCAGGTTTCTTTCAACAAAGTGTCAGCTTGCCAAGGTCCTGCGGCCAGGATGTGTTTTAATCAATTGGAAAAACTCTCAACAAATAAAATAAAATAAACAAAAGTTTAAAAGACCTATTATAAAGACCTATTAATGACATCCAACTCTTGTTTCCTGATACCTGATTCCATGTGGACGTGTGCATTCATACATCATCCCAATTGCCAATATATGTTGTTGTCATTGTTCCCTCGCTGCTGCAGTGCCCCCCCCCATCTCTTATCATTTGATCATAGAAAAGGATAAGTAATACGGACGTGCAGAGACTTGGCCAATTAAGTGGTGTCAGTCAAAAAAATGGCTTTACCCAAAGCCGAGGACAACTGCTGCGAGATCAGCTGTGTGCGTTTCTGTTCAGCATCAGTCGTACACTATCTGCGCCTGCCTCGTGTATGACCTATGATACTGATCCATCTATGCCTCACCTCTGACCCCACAAAACTAAACCAGCTGTGTGTGGTGCGAGCCCAGAAGAGGGGAGGCATGAAAGTGTTTATATGCTCGGAGGACCCCTGGTTATGCTGAGTGACAGGTTTGAACTGTTCCTGGTACCATAGGGATGATGGTGGGGTGCAAACCCTTAAGAGAAGATTGGAGTCTTTCCTCTAGTTTTTAGATTCTCTCACCTCCAACCAACTGGACACATGCCTGCACGTGTGTTTACCATCCACATCTCGCCTTCCTGCAGGGTACGGTGGTGTGATGTGTGTCACATGGCGGTCACACCCCCTCTCATGGCACCAGGTAAACAACCTGCTGACAGGAAATCCTGTCTGTCAAACACCAGACAGACAATAACGTCAGACTCCTGACCCTAGAGTCAGCAAACTTCCCCCAGCCTGGTCCAGCTATCCCATCCCAAACACAGTGACTGGTCCACTTCCACAAAGTTCCTTTTTAAATCTTGGCTGTTGATCATGCACTGTTAAGCAACCTGCTTCAGCCTTTAACCCAAGTCACAAAAATCTGTTCTTTATTTCCTTTACTTAAATTCATAATCTTATTTCCATTTGATTGCGTTCTTAGAAACCAGCCCTTGCATCCCATCACAGAATAACAAAAAGTGGGGTGGCACTCCAAGAATCTGTTTGCAGAGTGGTCAATCTCCATGACTATTGCATATATGTGTTTATATATTTATTTACCTCTGAAAGAGACTGATTCAAATGTTGAACTGATATTGCAGTTGGATGATGGTTGTACCAGATTTTATGACAGCAAGTGGGAAACTTCTGAAATCATTAGGATTCATCCTGTGGGAAACATGAACATCTGAGACATGTTTATGCCAAATCCATCAATCAGATGTTGAGATATTTGACAGAATAAGTGAAAACAATGACCCACTGGTTCCGCCGTAGGGAAAAAATCTGTGGATGCTGTCTGACAGCAACAAAAATTGTGGGCAGAGAACGTCTTGCTGAAGGAGTTTGCTGGTTGTGTGTTAACACCGCAATGACTAACAGAACCTGGCGAAGAATATAAAAGAGTGAGAAAAAGTTGTTAACGCATGTTTCTGTTGTTAAGTCATTAGTCAGTCTTTTGTTGGCCAGGAATGATCAAAGCCCAGGGGCCCAGTGTATTTACAAGACTTAGGGGATATGGTAGCCAGTTGTGAGCTGTGTGTATGTGTATGTGGGTGCAAACCTGTTGTGTGTCCTTTTCTGTTTATCTGCTTTCAGGCCCAGTTTTATACACCACTAATTTGCCGCAATGATCCCTCAGCATGTTGTTTTTGTTTTTTGTGTCAGGGCTGCAGCATTGATGCCCTCTGATCCACTGCCAGGCACACACAAATAAGCAGTGTGCGTTTGAGACATGTGACAGTGTGTGTGTGTGTGTGTGTGCGTGCGTGTGTGTGTGCGTGTGTGTGTGTGTGTGTGTGTGTGTGTGTGTGGGCTCCTGCTTTTGAAATGTGTTTAGTTTGGACAAGAGGGGTGAAGCAGGACATTGCCAGGGAATAAAACAGTCCTGTCTGGCTAGAAGAGGCTTAGTGGGGGTCCTGAGTAACTGATCTGAGGTAAGTGGGTGGTAGTAAATGGTTTGATCAGTTTGCTGGTCGAGGCTCTTTGGAGCTAAATCCACGAGATTCAGCATTTTATCTCTATGCAAAGTGCAGCACGGCCCCCGTAATGTGTCAAAGTGTCTTTCTTAACAGATCTTCACACACCTGATGTCCACAGGATAAGACTGTTTCTCCTTCTGACACATCCCCATTATCTGTGCTCCAGGCCCCTGAACAAAGCTCTCTTCAAAGCTGGCCCAAGACGTCTGCTCCAGCACAGCAGCAGTTTTTGGCCCGTTTAGCTCTCCTCTCATTTCCCTCCATGTTCTGTTTCCCTCTCTCCTTCCTCCTCTTCCTCTCATCCCCTGCCTTTGAGCATATGGAAATCTCGTTCGGTGTTTTTTAGTTGTTTGTGGGACTGTCCCTCAGTGTTGAGGAAGATGTCTGTGTGTGTGTGTGAGAGTGCAGTCTGGTGCCTCAATGGCTGCTGGCGCTCCCTTAGACAGAGCTATTTCAGAGCCTTGATACCGGAAAACACACACATGCACGCACACACACACACACACACACACACACGCACACAGGCCTGTAAATAGAGCAGGGGTCTGTGATGCCCTTTAAGAAGCCACTCAGTGGGGATAGAGTTTCTGCATGAGATCCAAGACCGGATCTGCTGTTGACTGAATGGGAATGATTTGATGAAGAGGTAGATGAAGGTAAAGAGAGGACAGAGGACAACAAGGGACATAATTATATCTTTATCTTTAGTAATATTGCTAACTTGACATGTCTCCCTTTTAATTATGTAAATTAATTATGTTTAAATGTCTCAAACGCAGAAACACTTAAAATGCTACAAACAACTTAAACTATTTTCTTGATCTAATGGAACCAAATTGACATTTATTATAATGTAAAATACACTGTGATTCTGTAGCATTTCAAAATGTTTTCATGTGAAAGCCTGATTGGATATCGTCGTATGTCCTCAGGTGGGATGCGTAGGTGGTTATATGCTGAAAACTGCTAAAGGAAGCATCTGTGATTCGAGGGGAAAGTGTCAGATATATCCAAAGTTTGAGACCAGAAAAAACAAACAGTACGCTGAAGGATTTTAAAACGTTCTGCGATACGTTGTTGTCAACTACACACAGCTACACACAACCAGTCTGTTTTGAAAATCATCACGGTCCTCCTTCCTTCTCCGTTGCTGTGAAACCAGGCAGGGTTTGGTCTCGGCTGGCGTTGATCCCTTGAGATCAGCTTATCAGCTCTCCCACCTGGTGCATCCTATATTTCGGCCTATGAATAGCCACTACAGATTCTTATTGTTTTCCTTCTACAGCAGGGAAAGCGACAGCTCTGGAAGTGCTGGAAGTTTGCAAATGACTTATTTGTCTGGCTAAAAGCCACTTTTCACTGAAGAGAAAAGCACGTGTGCTTCCCACTGACTTCAATGAGTGTGGGCGCACTTTCAAGATCTATGAATGAGAAACTTTTGAGGTATCAAGCACGCTTAACCACTTTAATGAAATCCTATTGTATTATAATTCTATTACACAACATTCTAGCTGCAGCACATCAACACCCAGAGAAAGCATTGCATCACTCCCATCAGAATATAACTGGTAGTTTCTGAAGAGGCTTGGGACACTGTTGTGGTCAGGACCAAAGGTTACTCTGTGCAGAGGTGAATCCAACACCATAGGAAGAACATTATGTTTGTCCCTGCAAACACAGTGTGGTCCCCACCATATGTACTTTGCCACATTCGAGTGTTATGAAACAGGATCCTTGGCTGTATATAGGTACAAGCCAGAGAGGAAGATACACACCCTTCAGCATCCTCATCTGCATCTTAACAGATCCTGTTTTTGGGATCGGCTACGTAGGGCATCACTAATGTACAAACTCGGATGCACACACATGTGCACAAACGCACATACACACAAACGCGTTGCTGCCAAGTAAAAGAGGAAGGAGGGCTGTTGAGAACCTTTAAACAAAAAGACATTTTTAGAAAGGTCCTCTTGAGTGGGGAAACAAAGGGGGGAAGTGACATGACGTTGCACAGGAGGGAATCTGAGGGTCACCGGTGACATGATGGACACGCCTATGGAGCGATCTCACACACAGTCATTCTCATTCACACACATACAGTCAAGTGATAAACACAGTCAAGGTCATTTGGTGTTCTCAAAATAGCCGTTTCCTCGTGTCTTATTTGCTGGTATTAGAATCATTAGGATGTTTTGTGTCCACATTCTCGTTCCCTCAGCAGAGTCCATAAGAAATCCATTGTGTTGTATCCAGGGACGTGCTGATGGCTGTAACCCTGGGAACATTATGTAAACTCCCTCTCGGCAGTCCCTAACATAGTCGAACATTGTGGCGTGTGCTGGTTTTATCACTGACAGATTTAACCAGGAAATTATTATAAAGACTTTGGTCATAGTCTGGTCACTGGCTGCAAGACGTTCCACTCAGACTGGGAGACTGTTGTGTTTACAGGAAGTGTTTACCAAACAACAGACCCACTTCCTTGCGTCTAAAAATAGCATTGGACAGCACTGATGACCAAGAACAGAACACAACAGAGGGAAATCGATGTTATCATAAATTGTCTAAAAGTACAACTTGGAAAAAATGCGGTTATGAAGCATATCGTTTAAAGACGCGGTGATCAGTAACTATGGTAAATATACAGCTGGAACTAGTAATGTTTATGCTGACTTGGCATAAAAAACTTGAGATTATAGCAACAGTTCTCTTGGCTTTGTCCACCATATTTATTTTGTTTAAGTTTTGCAAACTGAACTCAGTTCCCTCATCAGTGTACCTATTCTTTAATGCTGGCGAAAGTGACTTTTGATGAGTGTGTGTGTGTGTGTATGACTTTTGATGTCACACACACACACACACACACACACTCACACACACACACACACACACACACACTCACACACACTCACACACACACACATCTGGTGTAGGTTAGGCCTGTTACAAAACCAGAGGGGGTAGAGCCATCAATCATGCCTTCCCCCTCTACTCTCTGAGACTATTACAGTGAAACATATTATTTGTGTTTACTACAACAGATCTAACAGCGTATTTTCCCCATATGATTTATTAGAGCAAACAGGGGGTGTTAGAACAGTCAGGCACCTCTTCATCATCATCATCATCAGCAACATCATTATCATCATCATCCCCAGGACAACATGAGTGAATCCGGGTAAATTGGACTCTAGTCTGAGGGGTAAATAAAGGGATTCAGTTACATATGATTTGCAATAGGCTATATAACTGCTTCAGGGGAGAAATGTGTAGATGCTGCACAACCACACACACACACACACACACACACACACACACACAGAGAGAGAGAGAAAGAGCTAATAACATTTCCTCATTGACCAGATGTAAGGCCATATGCTTCCTAATTCAATATTTGGACAGTTCATCTTTGTAATGGTAGACTTGGCTTTGATAGGGCGACAATGGTCTGGAAACAGGAACGCAGATAGCCAGGTGTGATAAACAGCTTCACACTGCAGGTGAGAGAAATCAAGGATTCACACAAACTGACAAACACAGTGTAAGAACGTCTAATCATACTGACTGTCTTTGTCGTGTCCGTGTTTGTGTAAAACGGACATGACGATGTTCTTTCTTATCCCTTGTGGAATGTGATGACCGAAAAGGAGAGGCGTTGTGTTACTAATTATGACTATATAGCTTTCTTTGATAACTACAAAAAAATTTTAAATGGAGAGTTTTGACAGTCCGCCTGCTTAAAGGCTAGTTCACACTTTTTCCCTGCTGCATAATGCTGACTCAGCAGCGAGGGCATGTTTAAAAGTCATCAGACATGCGTTGATAAAGCTGGTGGGGGAGAGAGTGAGAGAGGAGAAGCACCTGATGTTTTTGGCAAACTAAGACCAGAACCACGTTGACCCGAGAACATGGTTTACTGTAGCACCACCAGCTACAGGGGAACACACACGACAGGAGTGGCCAGCTGAGCCAGGTGCAGTTATGTTTATGTTCTCTGGGTAATTGTGGCAAATATTATTGTAGCCTGCTGCCTTTGACTGCGCTCGGTTGGGAAAATCACAGCGGTTCCGCGAGATTTGGTCAGGATCATTCAAATAGTCAGGCAGCCGCAGCATCGCGTTACGCAGAATAAAACAAAAGGCTCAATGAGACATGCATCTTCTACTAGATCGATTTCAATTCAATTATGGATGTACAATTACAGATCGGCTTCCAGAGCTCTGATTCACTGCATACAATGTTGTTTTTAGCGATTTAAACAGTGAGGAAAACATGGATGCCTTGATGGTGGGTGCAGATATCATATATGCAAGTTCTGCAGATGAACAGAGAAACTGGCTCAGAACTATCATCATTTTCTAAATACAGATCAGTATGTTTTTTATACAATGGGAAAGGTAACTAATCAACCTGTGTCTAATAATGTGCGATTATAGTCTTTTCCTACCATTAGGTTTGGCAGTAGAGGATTTGGCATTTTGTTCAAACGACAGTATTTTATGTGTATTATTTCTAGTTTAGGATAATCGCCATGTAACTGTGCAGCCAGATTCAAACATGTTATGGGTTCCCTATTTTCCCCCGTTTTCCAAATCAAGCTGCTAAGAAGCTGGGAACACATAGTGATTTCATGCTATGTTGTGCCTGGGTACAATTTGCAAGGACCCAGCTAAGAAGTGAGTAATTTTCTGGTTCTAAATGTCTCGTCTTGAGACAGCCAGGGCCTCATACCAAGATAAATCAATCCGGTCCTTTTATGGCTTCCACACACTTATTGTTCATTTGAATGAGCTAATGCACACACACCCTGAAAGGAAAACACAAACACACACGCATGCTAAAGGCTAAAAATTATTATTTGAGGTAACTCTAAATTTTGAGTAAGCTGACCGTTATCCCTGATAAACAGGATCTGACTTGTTGAAAAAGCCATAAATCCCTAAATTACTCAAATATGATCTGATAACTTAGTCAATACAGAAGTGTACTACTACATTGTAGTAATCTTTTGCATTGTTAATATAAAATGATTGATTAGTGCATCTTAAAACAAGTGCATCCACTCAAATGCATTTCTCCAAGTATATATGTGTTGCCAAGCGTTAGATCAGTGTACTACGCTGATCAAATATCAAAACACTGTGAGACACAACCATGCTATTGCACATCTTTTATGACAGCAGTCTGAAGTGTTCTGCATATGCCATGTCCTTCCAGGTGTGTTGTGTGTCACTGTGTGTGCTATGCACAGATGAAAGGAATCTAATGGCTCCGGTGCCGAACAGTCTGAGTGGGGCTTTAACAGGGGGTCTAGGAGATGCAAGTCCATTTAGCCATGCTGCTACAGACACTGCACATGAAAGTGAACTAAGATTACATTTTGAACCAGGATTGCACTGGGCAGTTCTCAGGTGTTGGTGGTTACGTCTTCCTGCAGAGGGATTATCCTCAGTTCTTGCTGCGACCATAGGCAAAGAGCTGGATCTGAGGTTGGAGCCAGAGTCGAACAACCTGACTCTCTTCCCTGCTGAGAACGGCAGGGCTCTGTCTCACATCCAAAATAACACGGCACCTACAGTCTTGTGCCACAGTCCCATCTGGTCCCGTTTTATATTTCTAATAATGAAGTGACCGTTTTGGACATTTTGCTATAATCAGAATGGATTGCCTTCATCTAGTGTCATTTAAACTGTTGCAAAGAAATGCATACCTGATAGAGGTTGGCTTTCGAGGTTTCAGTTTCAAAGGCGTGAGCTGGGACTCGTAGGTTTAGTTCTGGTTTTGCGCCTTTCGCATGTGTGCAGAGAGCAGTCCATGAAGGTGTGAGCAGCCAAGTGAAGTGAGTGATTGCGGTGCCAAAAGTTGACTTCATGTCGCTTTTCATGCCCTTCTCAGAGAAGGTATTTGAAGTTGGACTCAGTCCCTCAGATCTCACATGTGGCTTGTATTTGCAGGGAAATACCTCCCAGATCTATTGGCTGCTTTGAAATTGATGTAAACACGAACCTCTTTGCCATCTGTATCAGGCCACTTGGCTGTCTTTAGAGCTTCACTGCTTTACGGGGGCATACGAGGGTGTTTAAATGTCTTGAGTGCGGTTATGGAGGGCTGTTTATCCCATCACAGTCTGTGTGTGTGTAAAAGCGAGTGAAAGACAAAGGAATATAGAGCGATTTCCCAATGCTGCTAAATCTGTTGACGTTGCCCAATTAAATGAAATGCTAACTCTGAGCAAGGCTGAAAAACAAAGCGAAAATGTGGTTTATTCGAGTGTCCTTGTTCGTTCTAATTCATGAGCGTAGACAATACTTTCCCAAACTCTGAGCTTGCTTGTCAGTTACACAACTCTGTGGTGTGGCACGCTGCCTTGTTATTGTTAACCGACCCTATCTCCATGTTAGACTTGATGACGGACATTTGCTCGATAGTTGCTCAATGTGGGAATACGCTCATGTCTGTCAGAGGTAATCAGAGGGAGGCTGTATCATTTTAACACATCAGAACTGGAATGATTGCTTTGTTGAGTTAGGCCACAGTATCTGATTCAATCATAAACGTCCTAATGTTACTGATTCATAACCTGGCATTGAATGTGCCATACGTTGAGACATCCCTAATCCATTGTCTCAGGGTTTGCTGTGTGTTTGTGTGTGTGTGTGTGTGTGTGTGTGTGTACATGTTGCATGTTTGAGGTTTGCAATATCGTGATATTTGTAGCGGACTTCTTGTCCGGACCAAGTCCCCTGCCGTTTGTGGTGTAGTTCAACCCTGGGAAGCACTATGTACATTGTGGAAAGGAATCAGAGCTAAAAATATCTGGTGGTCACTGTGAACAACTGAGAGCTCCTTGTCCAGAACTTAAACACACGCATGTTGCATTACTGAGGATGGAGACACCGGCAAATTATAACACTAATGGTTTTACAGGGGTTTAGAGATTAACTTTTCCTCTCTACATGGCCATGTTTCAATGTCTGCAAAGAATAAATCAAGGGAGTACGTTTGTGCCTTATACATTGCGAAAGGGAACATATTGCTTAGATACAGTATATATACACAAGAAAACAATCCTAATCAGTGAAAGACATCCTCAGTTATTAAAACCATGAACTCATCCCACTCTGACTCTCTTGGCCCCCACCATTAGTGTATCTGATGCATAATGCTTCCAAGTGAACTCTCCACATGGGAACGATTCCGTTTTTAACTGGAAATGCATGGAAAAATAAGAAGTAACGCTGTTACAATGATTGTTCTTACATAGGATACTATTTAAATCTACAGTAACCCAAGTAGCTATGTAATTTTTGATGTATATCAGCTCTTTATTTTGAAAATATGAATTATCTGCGACAGAGGATGGAGAGGATGTGACAATGTTGTGAACGTGTTTCTCTTATTTCTTTTCTAAATGAATAAGAAGTTACAGCCACAGCATATGTTTAAAATCAACAACCTGTGCATTTGCTCCAGCTGTACGTGCTATTTCCATGTTATCAAAACCACACATCCAACTGCTCTCAAGCAAAATCTCATTTTCCATTGCCAAGCTATATTGCTCCAGTGTGGTCAAGGTTTGCCAGATTTTTCAAACTGAATAACATATGAAAGGTTTACCTATGATTACTATATCACCGTCTTCCCTATGCTCGACTGGCACTCACTCGTACCTTTTAGAAACAATCCCAGAACCCTTTAATAGACCTGATTTTAAAGACATTGGGAGAGGAGCTGAGTTTACACCCGCAGGGCCCTGCAAAAAAAAAAAAAAAAGCAGGGAAAGGGAGAGATGGCAGGATCACAGTGCAACAGTAAATAATGTTACAGTATGAATAATGAAACCCTTCTGCGCTGGGGCCTCAACTGGACTAATGACAGAGACCTGTTTTAGATTAGGCCTTACACAAACACACTTATACATGGGCATGAGCCAACACACAAAAACCCACACGCACGGGACAGAGCACTTATCAGCTTGGATAGTGTGTTGCCCATAGCAAGACGAGCGCTGGAACAGCTAATGTAGAGGAAACAACATTGACTGAGGCAGCACACACATCTTCAGTCACTCAATAAGCTTTTGCTTTGAACTGTAATGTAGGTGTCATCTTTTCCCTCTGTTACTTTTACTCTCTCCAAGGCTTTTTGTGCTCTGGAGCTCAAACCTCCTTCAGTCATAGGTCAGGTTTTACATAGATTTTCATTTACACATCAATCATACATCATTTGAACTTCATATCGTGGTGCAGGTCTGCCATCTGGTGTCAACAGTACATTCATTCATAAAAAACAGAAAACAATCACGCAATGATGTGCACATCTTGATTTATTAACAAAAAAAGTCTCCATTTTTTAGTGACAGTATTTTCAAGTACACAAACTACAAAGGTTTGCCCATATCAAATGTGTAGTCCTTTTAAATTATAAACATAAAAGTCTCTCTACAAAGCAAGCCTGGCTTTCATCTGCACAAAAGTAGTCTTTATCTGCTCAGACACATAACCGAAAAAGGACGCAATGTTTAAATGTAGATTTCAGGACGATGAAATTTTAACTCTCAGGAAGTTTGTCACTGAAGTGATCAGAGTAACAGGGCCAAGATATTACTAAAACCAGATTTATGAGCATGCTTCATTGAGTAGTGTACCTATATAGTATCTATAGAGAATGTCATTATATAGTTCATAGGTACAAGTTCCTGTCAATATGCTCAGTTTATTTTATCTTATTGTTTCGTTAGTACACTGTGTTATTACACTACGTAAATAGGATATGCTTGGTTAAGCAGTTTGTCCAAGATAAAGTGTATCTGCAAAGGAACGTGGATATGCAGGTACACACACATACATCTTGGCTGCATGGCTCCTGCCGAAAACAGTGAAACTGGAGTTAAATCTAAGCCACTGCAGTACTAATTCCTGTGCCTTCAGCTGCTTCCTCCTTGGTCATTTCTGGGTGTCAAAGTGGCTCTGACAGCTTGTTGTTTCAGTCTCAGTTAACATCCTGTCTGCAGCTCCGGGCTCCACGGGCAAGGAGAGACTATGACACAGCAACGCAGAAAAAGGTGAGAAGGCGTCATCCCTCTCAGGCCTCTTCTACTTCCTCCTCATCGCTTCTCCAGTTTTTTGAATCTGGCTTCTGTAAAGATGCAGAAATGCAACATGATCAGTTTATATTTGGCTGTCTTTGTAAGCTGGCTGTAATATAAAGCTGTTTAGGTAAGGAATTATCTGTGGAATTACAGCACCATCTGCTGGTGGATGACACGATGCTTTGCATTAGAAGGTGATCACATACCGGGACAGATGGCTAGGACATAAATAAAGAGACTGGTATGTTCCAGCTACCACACAGAGTGTGCTATGAATGCCACAAGACACTATTATTACTAAGACTAAATTAATTACAACATTAGTACTTATTTGTGATTTCCGTTAAGATGTAAAGAGAAATGAACTTCCAAGAAGAGATTTTGATGTAATAAATTCTGTTCTGAGGAAGGATTACAGTATTTAAAGAAAAGTGACTGATGGCAGACATTACCGCTGAAGTGGCTTTCCCTCGTTTAAGAGCAATGTTTGTGTAATTACGCTAGCCACCAGAAGGGGGAGACAATATAATATGATTAGTCCCACTTACTGTAGTAGAAACAGCCTACCCATGTACAAGTTGTGGATTTGTGTAAAATAGAATGTCTTACCTAGCTTTTTGGAGTATGCATCCAGTTTGTAAGCAGCTTGCTCAAGTGCAGACACTTGCTCCTCAATCTGATTTATTTGGTCCAAATAGGGCTGTAGGCTAGCATCTAAAGTACAAACACATCCCAGATAGGAGTTAATGCCATAGTAGTAGTAGTAATATAGGAACCACAAATACAAAACATAAAACATACAATGTTGTATTTTTGAAAAGATATTGTGTATCTCACTCACATTTGTTATTGAGATCCTGCAGGTTCCGGCTAATATTGATGCTGATGTCCTTCATTTCCATATATTTCAAACTGGTTAACTTGTTCATGTTCTCCAACAGGCGGTAGTCTTCACAGGTGGCTGAGACAGAACATATATTTGAGAAATGAAAAACATAAGAGGAAAGAAGGATTAAGGGAGGAAATAAGAAAATGAACGAGCATCAGAAATTACTCCTTTCTAATGTGACAATATGGGGTAAAGGGAGGGAAAGGATAGAGGAGTACAGTGTGTTGAACACCTGTTAGTTCTCCTTGCAGGAAGATGGCCATCTTTTCAAACATATCAGTGCACAGCTCATTGATATCAGGCCCTGCAGGCTCCACCGCCTCCTCTGCTGTTTCCACACTACCATCACCTGAACACAACGATACAAAGGAGCATGAATGCAACACAGAGGATCACGACTAAAGGTTACTAAGTCTGAATTTCAGAAACTGGCAAACCCATGCTAAAATGTTTTATAAACTGATACTTGATTGCTGTGAGCTATTAGCATTAGCACGCTGCGGTAACAGCCTGGAAAGACGACTCACTGTTGGAGTTTGGCTTCTTGAGAGCGGCGGCCGGGCTGACCGCGGAATCCTGTGGGGCCTCTGCGTGACTGCTGGTGCTTGCCGTCGGGTTTAGAGCCGCTGGATTTGCCGCAGGTGCCCTGGAAATGCTGTCCATTACAGTAGCATCGTTCCCGGTTGCAGCCATTTTGTTCCTGTTTTGATTTCCCCCTGTCACATGAGCTGAGTGTTCACGTGACGCCCGCCACTACAGCCCTGCTCGCGCGCATTGCCACGCCCTTATATTGTTTGCGTTTTAGCGCGCCGTTTTCATTTTTCATTGAAGCATTAAGACGGTTAGTCTGTATAATTATTAAATATTATGTCGTTTTAATTTGTAAAATAAATAATAGTATTTTAATAGTATAACCAGGCACTGTAGAAAATATACAAATATTTCATGTTTTTTTTAATCGATTTATTGGTACCAGCATAGATTCTGTTGTTAACTTACCTGTTATTATCAAAAACAATAACGATTATTCATTTACTATATATGTTGGGACAAAAATAAACGCAACATTGTATATTTTTGTCAAGCATTTCACAGCTACCATTTCTGTCATTATTAGCCACAAGTGCTGTGCTTAAATAAGTATATCACATTTTAATAAAAGAAAAGTCGTAGCGCAAAAATATTATTATTAATCCTGTGATCACGCAGTTTAAATTATATTCGCCACATTTTAACGTCTATTTTTTAATTTTCTTCTATGCATTGTAATTGCAATGTAATGTAATTTTACAGTTTCTGCAGACGTGAAACTGACAGTGCTGTTACAACAGAAATGAAACTACAGTGTGTAGGATTGTTGCGCGCTCCCGTGTAGAGCGTGTAGTTCCTCAGCAGGCAGAGCTCAGTACAACACCTGTGTCGGCGCTGTTGTAGGGGAAGTCGGCTCGTGACAGGCTAACAGCAGCGGCCTGTAAACATGGCGGCGCGCACAGCCACAGCGCTATGCCGAACACCCCGTTACTATTAGGCAGCGAGACGGAGACACCCCAAACATGGAGACCGAAGAGGAGCAGCACATAACGACGCTCCTCTGCATGGGTTTCCCAGACCCCGACGTGATACGGAAAGCGCTCCGACTGGCGAAGAATGACATCAACGAGGCAGTGGCGCTTCTGACGAACGAAAGCCCCGGACTCGGGTATGGATACGAGCCGATGGAGAGTGGCCCTGCTCCGGGCTCGGGTTCGAGTGGAGACGGGGAAAACAGCGGGCGGACTGGGACTGGAGGGTTTGATCCACCGCCCGCTTACCACGACGTGGTGGATAGCGAGGTAAGCGCAAGCATCAAGTGAAGGAGCAAGGGGGAGGGAGAATATTACTAATGGCAACTTAATGGGAGACAGTGGACTCGCCCATTTAAAGTAGCTAAACTTAGCCCCATCAACGCTACATGCACCGAGCCCAGCCTAAGCTGTCAAAGCTGGAGATGATGCATAACACTGAGTCATAGAGATTGGGTGACTATATGAAAATATGAAGATTAGATGCTCACGCGGTGAGGTTAACTTGCATTTGTAAACTTGCAAGCTAACCTAGCGTGGTAGCTTGCTAGCTAGCGTGAGTTGAGAGTTGAACCCGCCAGGAGTAGCAGCACAAGATGCATCACAGTGGGTGATTGCAATCTCAGATTGTAACTGGTTGTACCCACATAATGATAGTGACTGATTGTGGCTGTGGTTGTTAGCCTGTGTACACATGGTTAGCTGTCCTCAGTCTTCTTTGCATAGCTAATGTTAGCTGGCAGGTTGGCTGACAGCCTCAGCCCTGCTCGTGTCTTGCCGAGATTGCAGTCCACTCGAACCGGTCTTAGAAGCCGTTTCACAATGTCTTTGACATACGTGGCCATTTTGCGTGTCTGTTTGTCCACACTCCAGCTAGTATGTCAAGTACACGAGTCTCTGACTGGTCACTCGTGTTTGATGCTTCACGCCACCTACAGCCTCTTTGACACTCACCTGACAGTTGTCAGTAATTTACCTGCAGGCCCACTCACCTCGTCCTAGTTCAGTGTTAGCTTGGTGTTGAAACAGTAAACTCCATCGGTTACGTATGAATACCATTATACCCTTAGGAACATGTGGCTGTTTGCTTACTGCTACTTGACCTCGAACCTGTTGCTTTGTCATATCTCAGCGAGAATAGCTTTTTAAAGAAAGCCAATGGTAAAGACATTTGAGCTGCTGCGACTAACACATGGTGTGTGGGTCAGCAAGGTATAAAAACTACAAGTAGACTACGCCGGCCCTCATAACCTGGAGAACTTCTCCTCTTCCTTCTACTCGTTCTCAAGTCAAACCTGTCAGATAAATGAATCACGAGCCGTTAGTGTCATGGCTTTGTCATGTCATGCATATTTCTGAAACGCTCCATATTTGTTGTGTGAGACTGAGAAATGTCGGTGTCTCTCACTTTCCTCTCCTAAGTTTGCTTTATTTACGCCTAAGAGACATGTCACAGATCTTCAGCCTCATGTTTTGCTCCTAATTATAGCCCTGTAGTCTCCCTGTCTTACACAAACATGTTGCAGTTTTTGGTCCCAGGCGGGTTGCAGGGTGCATAGTAACAGATTGGCAGTGAGATACTTTATTGTTCTGCACAACCACACACGTGCACATTGTGCCTTTGAGACTTACACCTTTTCTCTAAAGGCTTTTGTTGTTGGTACAGTCTTCTTACTGCATCTTTTTCATGTGATCTGTGGGAGGTTTTTTACATATTGTATTTATTTTGAAGGTTAAATAAGAGTTATTTAGTGTGAAACTGTTCGTGCTGTTGTCTTGACCAGCACGGGGAAAAGAGATCGTATATGTCAATGGGTCCTTACAGTTAAATAAAGAATGGATAGATGAGTTACTGAATAAATAAACAAGTTTTTCTAGTACTGGTGGAAGGTGAGTGTCTCCCTGCCCCCCCCATACCTCCCTCCCCCCCTCCTCATCCATCTAGCTGTCATTTTCTGCTTTTCTGAGTAAGGGAAGGGATGAAATATGATGCTTCTCTGTTGCTTCCTGTTCCCTTTCCCTCCCTCCTGTGTTCTCTACTTAATGCCCAGTCCATCAATTTATATTGTGCTGTATCCATATCAGTATGCAGTGCAGTAAAAGATCAATGTAACACGCTGCCTGTTAAGTATGCTAATATGTGAAGATATATTTCAAATGGTTAGGACATGACCTAACTGTTGGTATAACTTTGTGCAGTACCCACAGGCAGGTTTTGGGCTTATAATGTAGACTCTACATTATAAGCCCAAAACCTGCACTCTCTGTATTGTAGAGCGTACTGAATCCTGGGTCTCAGTCAATATACTTTTTACTTGTTAACAGGCTCAGCAACAATGGATTATTAACTTTTTTTTTTAAATAGCACATTTATGGTGCGAATATAAGTCTTTAATTTGTTTTAGATATGACATGCTTTTGTGTTGGCTTTGTGTGCACTAAATCAGAGGAAGGAGTCCTGCATTTTGATCATAAATAATCAAATGACTTCATGTCATGAATATGTAACCAACTTAATGATGTAAATAATTCAAACATACTTTGTCTGCTGTTGCTTTCACCACATATACATGGAAGTTGTTGTCATTGGCCATATCATTGTGTCACAGGAGCAGTTTGTTGATCCTGAACTTGATATTTTGAACTCAAAATGCAGACGTTGAGTTTGAGTGCGTTGAATTTTTGCCTATATGGTGGCAGACACATTGTCATGTTGTAGTATGATGGCACAAACAAGACTCTCCTATCATATAGCCTGAGATCCTTTACACTTGACTTGGCTGCCCTACCCTGTATTACATACCAGAATATTTGTGTCATAATTCCGCTTTAAGGGTTGTGAAATCTTGCACCTTTCTGGATTTGTTTTGAAAGCTTCATCAGAAAACAAAGTGGCAAATAATATAGAGATGAAAGGCATATCATAGAGGACACTGCTCAAGCATCAACCTGCTCCCATGCCTGACTGTATCATTGCTGGAGGACATATTTGCATTATCTTGAGAATCACACACATAGTTACAGGGTCATTATAAAACAGTTAGACCAGCTGTTTGAAGTTTGAAGTTACAGTCACCCACTGTATTTAATTGTAACTTTTCCTTATGTGTATTTCAGAGAAGTAATGATGAGAATGGGAACTGCTCTGGGGGAAGCATGGAGTTCCCCACCACCAACCTCTATGAGCTGGAGAGTCGGGTCTTTACTGATCACTGGTCAATACCTTACAAGAGGGAGGAGTCCCTGGGCAAGTGCCTCATCGCGTCCACCTGCCTCGCCCGGCACAGTAAGAGTTTCCTTTTTCTGTCCAACAGAAAAGACAGACATTACCACCACTTTGCCACACATGTGAAAGTGCCAGAGCAAAACGTGATCACATTCACATCACGTGAGAGCGATGACAATCTTTGTTATTTAGGTCTATGTTAAATAAATACTTTCCATCTGTGTTACTGTGTGGGTGTCGTGTTTTGTTTGGACCGTCTGTTGTTTTTCTAATGTTGTTATTTTGAAACCTTGTGTTAACGTAACTCAGTCTGTTTCCCTCTTGCATAAGCCATGTTTTTCTCCAAGTTTAGATGTGGGTTGAATAATATGTGAATCCATCATCTTCCCTTCTATCAGGTCTTGCTGATGCAGATGAAAACTGTAAGCGGTTTATCGATCGCTGCATGCCAGAGGCCTTTAAAAAGGTGAGCAATAAAGACGCATAACCTGAAGTGATGGTGTAGTTAAAATATTATCACTGACTTTTCTTCTGTCTGTCCCCTGTACCCAGTTGCTTACTAGCAGTGCTGTACACAAATGGGGCACAGAGATTCATGAGGGGATTTACAACATGCTCATGTTGCTGGTAGAGCTGGTTGCAGAGAGAGTCAAGCAAGACCCTGTACCCATAAACCTGATGGGAGTCCTGACTATGGTATGTTATTTGACTCACTCTGTTTACAATAACATTTGTTCTCCTGTCTTCTGGTAGTTTCAAAACATACAGTATTTTTAACTTGTATGTAACCAAGGCATCCTTGGGAAAAATTTAGCATAATGATTAGTCAGTGCATTCATCCTATATTCGATTGGAATTTTTTTTCCTCTCACACCCTGCAATCACACAGGTGACATTACGTGTTTAAGAATGTACCTTAAGCGTGCATTTATAATCTGTATCGTTGTTGCTGTGTCTAGGCCTTCAACCCGGACAATGAGTACCATTTTAAGAATCGGATGAAGGCCTGTCAAAGGAACTGGGCTGAGGTTTTTGGAGAGGAAGCCAACATGTTTGCTGTCTCTCCCAGCAACACCTATCAGAAAGTAAGGGACTCCCCTTTTCTCTGGTCTCATCTTTTACTGTGACATGTTATTGGATTGTGTTTGTCCAAATGCACTAAATTCATTGCTGAATCCACACACCTAAAGCATAATTGTTTATTTCAGGAACCTCACGGTTGGCTGGTCGATTTGGTGAATCGAGTGAGTAAAGAATGATCACCCAGACTTTCCGTATACATATGTCGAGGTTTCACACTAGTTTTGCCTCATGTTTTCTCTTGTTTTTTTTTGATCAAGTTTGGAGAGTTGGGAGGATTTACTGCCATCCAGACTAAGCTCAACACAGACGAGATCGAGATTGCCGTAAGACTAATCTTCCTTTCCTTTGTCTTTTGTCTTATTGCCCATAAATGCGATGAAAAAGTTCCTGCTTTGGTGACGCATTTAGAGAGGCACTGTTGACAGACTTTGAGACAGTGTATGCAGGCAAAAGGTCACCCTGTTTACCCCCACTTCTCTCAGCTCCAGGGTGCTGAATGTCTCTCTCTCTCTATTCCCTTCTAAGTAATACTCACTTTTCACAAACACACTCTCATCCTCCCACAGTGTGATAGTTGAAATGCTCTGTTGTGTCATGTGTTCTGAGGCAGCTTTGTGCTGATGCTTCCTTCTGGGAACCTGGCCGGAACTACAGCCGTGCGTAGCCATTGATGTCTTGTGTGCGCACCCACATGCACACATGCTCTCTCTAGCCATTAGCATATTAATAAGGTAGAGACTAGTTGTGGACCACTGTTGCATACTTCAGTGGCATTGGGAGCTCAGCAGAGTGTGTAAGCTGTTAAATACCTAACATTCTCCAAGCACAGGAGAGAAAGGGGACACTGAAAGTGAAAGAAAAAAAACATAAAGGGTGGAGTGCTCAGTTCTACTGACTCTTGGGAGACTTATTCATGTATCTCCTTTGAGCAGAAAATCAAGTGTTAGGAGTGGGTTGGGTTACTGAGTGAATAAAAAAAGGAAGATGGAGGAGCTGCTGCTACGGAGAGCAGCAGTGGAAGACAGAAACATAAGACAGCTTCAGTATGCTCCTGTGATTTAGCACCGAATGACAAATGACAGCTGGGCTCCATTAATGGAGACTCACCCGCACATCTGTTTACCCTCCCTCTTTCTACTCACAGGCACCCATAAATCAGTGAAAACACAATTTCTCTTTCAGTCTCATGTCTAAACGTTTTGATCTAAAGTGGGTTCACTTAAAACACACTTTAGTACAGTATATTGAGTAAAAATCATAAGAGGTTGAATGAATTATACTCATGGTAGATAAGCGTAACACAACTGGTACTGATAATTGTATTTCCCGTTTGGATTATGTCATGCCTCTTTCTTTTTTCTCTCTGTTCGTCTCCCTGTGCAGTGTGTGTCAGCTCTGGTCCAGCCTCTTGGAGTTTGTGCAGAATACCTAAACTCCAGCCTTGTCCAGGTGACTTCCCGTATCTGCTCACACACTAATTGCCACCTATTATGTAGTCTAATTTGATTCTGTCTCCTTCCTTTACTACTGTTACGGTTGTATTTATATGTCTGCAGTCTCTCAAGGTGTATTTTTTTTTCCATCTTACCTTTATCCATGTCCTGCTGATTACGTTTGTTTGTTTACACGACCCTTGTGCCCCATTTTGGTTTGTATTCTATTGTTAGTAGCTAGATCCTTCTTTTGATTTGCTGCCGCAGTGGCCCATTTTCTTTGCAGGGATCAACCAAGTTTGATATTGTTTTTTCTAGCCCATGCTTGATCCAGTTATCCACAAGATGATCACATATGTACAGAACCTTGAGGAAAAGGATCTTAAAGACAAGGTAGGCTTTGCACAATTGTCACCCTGTTATATAGAAGTGTATAGTTTTGCCATCTTATAGCTACACATAAATAATAGTGCTTTTCTGGATGCTATGATCTACACTATTAGATATAAAAACAGGTATATCTAAATGGTTAAAGCAGGAACACAGGATTTGATCTTGAAAAAGTAATGTTTACTGTATGAGTGTCTGCAACAGCTTGAGTTTGTTGATTGTGACTGAATCACAAATTTTATGACTTAGTCATTCTTTGAATGTGTTGTCACCATAGCGTCTGGTAAGCATTCCAGACCTGCTGTCTGCCATCAAGCTGCTGTGTATGAGGTTCCAGAGGGAACTGGTTGCTGTTGTGGATGATCTTCGGCTAGACACACTACTCCGCATGCTCAAAACCCCCCACTTCTCCACCAAGATGAACTCTCTCAAAGAGGTCAGGCTCTTAATGGCTTAAGTGTCAGCTTATATTGTGATCCCATGTTTAACCTTTTTATATATATTTGTCTTTCAGGTGACAAAGTTAATAGAAGAGAGCACAGTGTCGAAGACTGTAAAAAATGCTATTGACACTGATAAACTGCTTGACTGGCTGGTAGAGAATTCAGTCCTGTCAATAGCACTGGAGGGTAAGAAATACTGATGAGCACAGCTACACACATCTGTTTTTTACAAACTCTTCACAAATCTTTTTTACCAAACATCTGGGGGGAAAAAAGTCATTTATAAGTTTATTTTTGGTTCAGGGTTGGCTGTATTGACTGTGGCGTCTAAATGTTTTTTGGTGCTAGGTAACATTGATCAGGCTCAGTACTGTGAGAGGATTAAGGGAATCATTGAGCTCCTGGGGAGTAAACTTTCACTGGATGAACTCTCAAAGATCTGGAGAATTCAGGTCAGCACCAGAGAACATATCACAGTAGTCTGCCTTTATTTTATTTATTGAAAACTTGGAAACTGTCTGTATTCACAGCAAATATTCTTCAGAGTGTGACAAATTCCACAAATCATACTCCTTTTTACATTATTAATTGTTCTGATTGGTTATGTCGTCATTTCAGGCGGGCCAGTCATCAACTGTGATAGAAAACATTCATACAATCATTGCTGCTGCTGCTGTTAAATTCAGCTTTGATCAACTGACCCACCTCTTTGTGCTCATACAGAAGGTCAGTCTGATTAGATTTAAAACCAGTCAACGTAAAGTGGCTTGTAATGGTGTGTGTGGTTTGTTTGTGTGTACATGGAGCGTGTTAACAATAATGTGTTTGAACATAAATCAGAGCTGGGAGATTGAGAGTGACCGTGTGAGGCAGAAGCTGCTCAGTCTGATCGGGAGGATTGGTAGAGAAGCTCGTTCTGAAACTACGACTGGAAAGGTATATTGCTATATGTGTCATTCTGTCAAGATAAAAGAACAATGATACGTTTCTTTATAAAAATAGGAAATCTACAGTTATGTTAGTTTCATTATTAAAGTGTAGCCGAGTGTCTAACGCATCACGCCTTTATTTATGTCCAGGTGCTGGAGGTGTTGTGGGACTTGGCTCATCTCCCCACCCTCCCTACCAGTCTAGTTCAGCAGGCATTGGAGGAGCACCTGGGGATCCTGAGCGATGCCTATGCTGTCAAGGAGACAGTGAAACGAAGCTACATCATTAAATGTATTGAAGATATTAAGAAGGTGAGACATTCTGCTCAAAAGTACAGTATGTATTGTTAATTTCTGACTCCACAGAAAAAATCAGGATTTGATTATTAATCTGCTAAAAATTGCAGTTTATAGCAAGCCTATCTGTTTTTTTTGTTTGTTTGTTTGTTTTTTTTGCCTGCTATGAAACTTGGTCTTAATTTATCTAGTCCTTGTTTGTGCTGTGTGTGCCCCAGTCCTGTAGGGGTTTACGCACATGAGCAAGTGTATATCCATCAGGAATTAGTTATGTAATTTTATGTTAATTTTTTGAAAGATAAAGAAAAGAAATATACTCGAAAATGTACATAGTTAATGATCATAGCCATCATCATGAAACATAGTCATCTCTTATACTGAGAACCATTTACGGAAGAAATTCTTGAATGCCTTATACTTACATACAAAAACAAGGACTGATTAACTGTAATTGTGCAGATGGGACCTGTTATATAGCATATTTGAAGAAAACTCTATACTTGTCCCCTGCATATAAATCATGCATGAATTTAATACTTATGTAAACAAAACCTTAGAAAGAGATCATGTTAAATATCTTTGATGTCTCTGAATATTTTTGTCATGCATTAAGGAGTGTTAGTATCTGTTACCTGGTTCTGTGCACAGTGGCTCTCCAGTACAGCCGACCGGTAAACCGAAATTCCATTCAGCTATCGTTACTGTTTTGAGTTGCTGTGCCATCTTTGCTGTGACACAATATCAAGATATCTGCCATGAAAGATGCCTACATGCTCATGCAGTCACACACTCTGAACAAAATGTGCTTACATTCTGCTGTACCTCAATGTAATGTATATCTCTAGACTCACACTCAGGAGGACAGTAAAGGCAGCGACATTCAAAGCTCATTTCTTACTGGCTCTTGGGGCAAGAAGAAAGCTAACTCTATTACCAAAGTAAGAAGCGAAGCCCATGTAATTTCTGATTCCACTGACCAGTCTGTGTTCAGTTTCACTGCTTTATACTTGCCAACCAATCATGGAGGAGGACCTGACCACAAAGGGGTTTTATTTGTCACAGGTTTATAATTCCGCACTTGAATGGAACACAAGGCAGTACTGCTTTGACACTGGCTTATGATTTACACAGTGGTGTTGATCTTGGGAGAGGCCAGAACAAATGAATGATTTAGCTGCTGGGTATGGTGGAAGTGCTAGCATGGTTTCTTAAAGGTCCAGTGTGTAGGATTTATGGGAATCTGTCCACAGCAATGTAATATAATATTCATATTTTTATTAGTGTTACCCAATGTTTCTTCTTAATCTTTCTTAATAATTGAATTTCATTATCTTAGAATTAGTCATTTTATCATGCATCTGAGGTGGTTCCTCCTCCTATGGAGATCACTGTACATTTCCATTGTAATGTTACCTGAGCGCCACCATATGTTCAGCTATATAAAATGGGGGCGAGGACTGTTTAGAGATTCAGCTTCAGTAGCAGGTGCCAGTAGATCATACACACTGAACCTTAAAGCAAAGAGATATTTCATCAGAGTCAGGGATATTTAGACGTTTACTTTGGAAGTGCATATTTGAGATTTGTTTTTAAGCTGATTTAAATTTTAAACTTAAGCATATTTTGCCAGTCCAACTATTCACTGAATTTCATACATCCCTGACTCTGGTTTCTTTTTCATCATGTCTTCAAAAATCCCTTGCTACAAAAATGGCTTGTCTGCAGTGACAGATGAATAGTGTAATAAAACCTGTGGTGACATCACAGACCTCTATTTTTGTAGCATGTGTGCTTTTTCTGCTCTCACAGATATATTGTGTGTGTGTGTGCGTGTGTGCGCGTGTGTCAACAGGCCTCTCAGCAGAGCAGTCCTCAGGCAGTCTGGGTTGTTCCTGCTCTCCGTCAGCTGCATGAAATCACCCGCTCTTTCATCAAGCAGACCTATCAAAAACAAGACAAGGTAACACACAAACACACACACGCATACAGACACACATCATAAAAGTGATCTGTTGAACAATCAGTGGAATGTTGCCATGGTAACATTTCCCTGCCTCCCAACAGAGCATCATTCAAGACCTGAAGAAGAACTTTGAGATTGTCAAACTGATCACGGGATCCCTCGTGTGCTGCCACAGACTTGCCGTGACTGCTTCAGGAAATAATGGACTCTCAGGATCAGCCCTGGTGGATGGACGCTACACCTACCAGGAGGTTTTTTCTTCTTTTTCTTTTGTTGTTGTCTGCACTGTTGTGCAGTTAATACAACTATTTTAGGATACAAGGTATAATGTGACATTGATATACATACAATTGTATCTGAGTGTACAGGGTATACATGCAGGAATCGAACATAAACAACACAGTGTTCTATGTAAGCGTCTATTGGAATGTCAAGGTGACTTGTGGCTCTGTGTTTAGTATCTGGACAGCCACCTGCGTTTCCTGGCATTCTTTCTCCAGGAGGCAAGCCTCTACCTGGTCTGGAACAGGGCAAAAGAGCTGTGGGAGTGCCTTGTGTCAGGGCCGGATGTCTGTGAACTTGACCGTGAGGTATGAAAACAGCTATGCAAATGCAGCCCTTGTCCTTGGCCATTTGTTTGTCATTGAAAGCACATTTTCCCAGTAACTGCTCTAGAGAATCAAAGACAGGAACAGGAAAATATTAGTGATTTGCTCCATTGTCAGTGTTTCAGGAAGACGCAGCAAAATTGAAAAATGTAACCATTTACCAAACAAATTTTAATGGAGAATTATGATAATGTTGTAGAAATCAGCAACAGCTGGTCTTAGTTAACCAAAGTAAAATAGGCCGATCAACCCACTGTACAGTGAATTTCAAATTATTTATTCACAAATCAGATGATTGAAATATGTCATTGCATTTTTGATGTGTGCAGATGTGTTTTGAGTGGTTCACCAAAGGACAACATGACCTCGAGAGTGATGTTCAGCAGCAGCTCTTCAAGGAGAAGATCTTAAAACTTGAACCCTATGAGATCACGATGAATGGTGAGGCAATACTGACCAACAACCTTACAGATTTTTTTGAAAGAGAAGTTTGTGATACACAGATTTTATGTTTTGTTCCAGGTTTTAATCTATTTAAAACCTTCTTTGAGAACGTTAATCTGTGTGATCATCGCCTGAAACGCCAAGGAACTCAGCTGGTAAGTTCTATTACCATTTTAAGCTACATGTTTTGTTTTGTTTTTGAATGATGTGCTTGATTCATTTTTTGGTCAGTAATAGTTCAAGATTTACACACAAAACATGACATTATAATGACATCTGATTTCAGTGTGTGGAGCGCCTTGACCTGGCAGGGATGGATTTTATCTGGCGCATCGCCATGGAAACCCCTGATGAAGAAATAGCTAATGAAGCAATCCAACTCATTATTACATACAGCTATACCAACCTCAATCCCAAAATGAAAAAAGTTAGTGTATGCATGTCTTTTACCACTACCTTCACGAGTCTCACTATCTGAGAACAACACTTAAAGGTTTCACTAGCCTGTGTAAATGATTCTGTTCTGTTTAAAACTTTGAAACTGCAATTTGATCCACTGCAGGATTCTGTATCTTTGCACAAGAAGTTCATCGCTGATTGCTACAAGAGACTAGAGGTAAACAGTTGAATATGTTAGATGTAGAAGTGATTGTACCATGTCGCTGCAATCAGCACCTGATTGCATATTTCTATTCCTTTTTCTTCTAAGGCAGCAAGTTCGGCCCTGGGTGGGCCTACTTTGACGCATGCTGTTACAAGGGCAACCAAGATGCTGACGGCCACTGCCATGCCGACTGTGGCCACATCTGTACAATCACCATCCAGGTACAGAGGGGGGTTTGGGTAAGAGAATAGTTACTAATCCTATAAAAGCATGTTTGTGATGTGTCTGTTTTTTTGTACATACTTCAAAGCTTGATATGTAACTTTTTTGTCTTATTGAAGCTCTTTGTATTTTCATCTTCAGATCTACTAAGCTGGTTATAATCGAAAGATTGCTGCTATTGGCTGAGCGTTACGTCATCACTATCGAGGTAGGTTGTGCAGTGTACGCCTTAAGGGTCTCGTTGTTAATTTGAAAGAAGGACACAAACTGTGATACACCATCAATCTTGCCACTAATTTTAGCACTTTACCAATCAGTACATCAGTGTGGTTCTGTTAAAAACATGTAGCAAATTTTTCTTATGTAACAGTATTTTGGTCTGTTTTTCTACAGGATATGTACTCAGTTCCTCGTACCATTCTACCTCATGGGGCCTCGTTCAATGGACACCCTGTCACTCTTCACATCACCTATGAGTCAACCAAAGACACTTTCACCTTAGAGGTATTGTAAAATGCTTCCAAGTACCCTGTTAAATATTTATTATGTAAAATTACTTTGTCTCACTGTGTATATGTGTGTGTGTGTGTTCATGCATGTTATGCATGTGTGTGTCATGCAGACGCACAGTAATGAGACAGTAGGAAGTATCCGGTGGAAGATATCTGAGCACTTGAGCTGTCCAGTGGATAATGTCCAGATCTTTGCCAATGATAGTGTGGTAAGTGTTCATGACCCTGCATTTGACATGAACTGGATGTTCCTCTTATTTTATAATTTAAATTTAATCTCATTCACTCATCAAAGTATTCATCTCTTACAAATTACAAATCAATGCAAAGTTAATTTACCTGCACAGAGATCCGTCTCTTTTTGGTGGGTTGACCACTGGATCTGTTGTGTAGCAGGGGAAATGCATTTTTCACTTACCTTCATCGTTTTTGTCTCTCCATCATCTGTTAGTTGACCATGAACCGTGACCAGAAGCTGCTGTCACAGCTTGGCTTCAGTGATGAGCAGAGCCTGACTGTGAAGAGTTCAGGCACTGGCACCCCTTCTGGCAGTTCAGAGTCCTCAGCCTCTGCCTCGAGCAGTTCCAGCTCCGCTGTCTTCAACTCTGCCTACGCTTTGGAGCAGGTACAGACTCACACATCACAGACAACCTAAGAACTGTGAACCCTGTTGTTGGTTCACATGAGTTCTAATGCACTGTCCCTATGTTATTTCATTCCAGGAGAAGTCCCTTCCTGGTGTGGTGATGGCTTTGGTGTGTAATGTGTTTGAGATGCTCTACCAACTGGCTAACCTCGATGAACCCAGGTAAGAAATGATTTTCCCCTGGAACTGCCATTTAAAGAAACTGCTACATTACCGCACTGCTATTAAAAGCAGGTATGGCGAGGATGATAAAAATTCCTAAATTAGATGTGTCAAGTATAGCAGGATCTCACCTGCCTGTGTTTTCGCAGGATCACCATACGTGTGAGGAAGCTTCTGCTGCTGATTCCAACGGACCCAGAAGTGCAGGATGCTCTTGACAACTTTGTTCCCAAAGAATCCAGTGTCTGGAGCCATCAGGTAGCTCAGACTCATTAAGATACCGCAACCTTCTCAGGTCAAGCACTTCTTTAGTGTTTCCTCCCATCTTTGATTTACATATTCTGCCCTCCTTTTCAACATCCCTCTGCGTCTCCTTTTTGTAGAAGACTCTGTTCACCCTCGGGCAAGGTACAGGCTCTCGATCCCCATCTATGGTCTCAAAGCAGCAACACCAGCCCAGTGCTGCATCAATATTGGAGTCATTGTTCAGATCCTCAGCACCAGGCATGTCCACCTTCAGAGTGCTGTACAACCTAGAGGTATGCACACTTGAACATATATAACATATGCAGCACAAAGAAATCATCATTCTAGATCGTCTTTCAGGCTTTCAAAGAAGATTAATGTGTCTCATGTCTGTTCTATTTTTCTTGTCTGTATGTTAGGTGTTGAGTTCAAAGCTCATGCCTACGTCTGATGATGAGATGGCCAAAACCAGCAGCAAGTCCTTCTGTGAGAACTTCCTTAAAGCCGGAGGTCTCAGGTAAGGGGCGGAAAGTGTCATCACTGCCCGGTCTGGGCAGTGTCTACATAAAATGCATTGTATAGCAAGTGTATGCAACTTGATTTTATCTAGAAGGCATCACAGTATATTTTTATTTTTTCAGTCTTGACAGTGATATTTCTCTGTGTTGCCTCCACAGTTTGGTGGTGAATGTGATGCAGAGGGATTCGATACCATCAGAGGTGGACTATGAGACCAGACAGGGAGTCTACTCAATCTGTCTTCAGTTGGCCAGGTTCAAAATGCTTTGTAAATGAACACAGGGGGGTATTTTGGGCTGTGTAAATAATTAAACTTCCATATTTAAACGGATATATTTGCAGGTTCCTTTTGGTGGGTCAGAGCATGCCTGCAGCACTGGATGACGATGTCATCAGAGACGGTGAGGCGCTGTCATCCCGTCCGTTTCGTAATGCAGGAAGGACCGGGCGACAGCTTTCTCTTTGTGGAACTCCTGAAAAGTCCTCCTATCGGCAGATGTCTTTGTCTGAGCGCTCATCTATAAGAGTAGAGGAGATCATACCTGCTGCTCGTGTAGCCATTCAGGTACTAGAGTAATACACACACACCAATGCACACTACAAAAAGACTGATTCAGAAGGTGAAGAATATTTTAAGTACATTGTTTGTTCTGTCACGTCTCTAGACCATGGAGGTGGGTGACTTTACCTCCACTGTGGCCTGTTTCATGCGTCTGACCTGGGCAGCTGCAGCTGGCCGATTGGATCTGGTTGGCAGCCCACAGCCAATTAGAGAGACCCACAGTTCACTTCTGCCACAGGGAGTCCGCACCAGAGTCAGCAGCACAGGTGAGAGAGAAGATGCTCGCTGTCTTTTTTTTTTTTTTTAATTTGCCTTGTGTGCTGAACCTGTACAACTTCATTCCTGGTTTGTCGCCTGTTGTATCATTTTGAATTGCCACAAACTAAAGAAATGAAAGTAAAACAAATATTGTTTCTATTTACAGGAAGTAACTGTAGTTCCAGCAGTGAAGGCGAGACCATGCCAACAGCGTTGCACGCAGGGATATGTGTCCGGCAGCAGAGTGTCTCTACCAAAGATGCTATCATCGCCCGTGAGGCACTGTCACTGCTGGTTACCTGTCTGCAGTTACGATGTCAGCAGCTATGTAAGACCTGCACTGGAGTAAAAATACTCTACAGTACTGATCCTTTTTGATAATAAGTAAACTATGCCATTGGTATACAGTATACTGTATACTACTGTATACAGCAACATCTATACATTTTCATAGGTTGTTGACAGACATTTACAATGACTCTAAATACTATTTTTTGGTTTCTCCAGGTTCATTTTACAACCTTCCCTCTGTCAATGACTTCATTATTGATATTCTGCTAGGATCCCCCAGTGGAGAGGTGATATACAAAAAAATAACAGTATTAGATTACTCAATAGTCTAAAAAGAAGAAATACTGTACATCCCCAATATTGCACAATATATCTCACTCTTGCTTTCTGTGTCAGATCCGACGTGTGGCTTGTGATCAGCTGTACACTCTGAGCCAGTCTGACTCTTCAGCCTTCCCTGAAGTCCAGAAATCCAACCTGTTTCTCCTCTCAGTCATTCTCACTGCCCAGCTGCCACTGTGGAGTCCCACGTCTGTCATGAGAGGAGTCAACCAGAGGTACCCGAGCATGAAAAACAAGATGTATATCACTGAAACTTTCACAGAGTTCTCATGACAAAGTTGCTTTTTCTCTTCAGGTTGCTGTCCCAGTGCACTGAGTACTTTGACCTAAGATGTCAGCTTCTGGATGATTTAACAAGTAACCCAATAAATCTTTTTAGTCATGTCTAACAATACCTTGATATGAAGTATTTTCCCAGACTTAAGAATTGTATAATACAGAGCTTATAGCCTCTGTTTCAAACACAGAACATTCTTACATTCTCTCTGTCTCTGTCTCTCTGTTTACCTACTTGCCTGACCTACTCCAGCATCTGAGATGGAGGTGTTAAATGTGAGTGCAGCCACCATGCTGGAGGACGAGATCTCTTGGCTTGACAACTTTGAGCCCAGCTGGAGCTCTGAGATGGAGACCAGTGAGGCAGACAACGTTCTCCTGGCTGGACACCTCCGACTTATCAAGACGTTGCTCTCACTCTGTGGCAATGATAAGGAGCATCTTGGTGAGCATAGACAAATACACGTGCATACATATAACAGATTTTAGAAGATTATGTTATATAAACACAAATACCTGTGCATACGTATAAAATATTTTGGCAGATTATATTATGTAATTCCACTATTTTGTCTTCTTCAGGAGCATCTCTGATCCAGCAGTTACTGGATGACTTCCTGTTTCGAGCCTCACGAATTATCATCAACAGTTCTAACGCCACATCCTCCCCAGCTCCCATCCATGACTTTCATCCTAAGTATGACATGTTAATTCTTGAAACAAAACTACATATTATAATAGAAATTGTGAGTAATATACAAATGTTTGACCTTTTGTTGTTGTTGTTCTTGGAGAAGTTAACAAATCACTTCTAACCACTGCCTTAATCTTTTGTCCGTGTCTGATCAGGTGCAGCACAGCTAGCAGCAGACTGGCAGCCTACGAGGTGCTTGTGATGTTGGCTGACAGCTCGCTCTCAAACCTCCGCCTCATCACCAAAGAGTTACTGTCCATGCACCATCAGTCTGATCCTTCCCTCTGCAAGGAGTTTGATGTAAAACATTGATTTAAATATTTGTTGTTAAATGTACACCAATAGTTTAAACATATAGTTTAGATGAAAACTGACTCCCAAATCTCTATCAGTATCTACCCCCCGTAGAGAGTCGGTCAGTCTCAGGTTTTGTTGGGCTGAAGAACGGTGGAGCCACATGTTACATGAATGCTGTCTTCCAGCAGCTCTACATGCAGCCAGGCCTGCCAGAGGTACACGTTTCCTATGTGTTGTCAACCTTCAATATTCACCAGAGGCATCTGTTCATACCTAGTGTCATACATTGACAATGTATTTTTGCTTCAAGGCTTTCCTGTCCATTGAGGATGACACAGACCAACCAGAGGAAAGTGTCTTCTACCAGGTCCAGTCTTTGTTTGGGCATCTGATGGAGAGCAAACTACAATACTATGTACCTGAGAACTTCTGGAAGGTAATGGGGTACCAGAGTTTCTAATGCATGTACCCTGTTAAATTAAGGAATATATTTCTCTGCAGCAGAATAATTAATTCTCAAATTTTTTTGACTGTTGCAGATCTTCAAGATGTGGAACAAGGAGTTGTATGTAAGAGAACAACAGGATGCTTATGAGTTCTTCACTAGCCTGGTTGACCAGCTTGACGAACACCTTAAGGTAGAATTCACTAACACCATGCCAATTTACAACACAGTATGGGCAGTGGCTGAATACGAGCAAAGTTTTTCAGATAATGTGGTTCTTTCTTCCCACCAGAAAATGGGTCGAGAACAGATCTTCAAAAACACATTTCAGGGAATCTTCTCTGACCAGAAGATCTGTAAAGACTGTCCACATAGGTCAGCATGATTTTTTTCTTCCCTTCCACTTATCATTAATTTCACTCAGAGACACATCGAAAATGATCGTGACTCTTTGACCTTTAATTCCACAGATATGAGCGTGAAGAGACATTCATGGCATTGAACCTTGGAGTGACTTCTTGTCAAAGTTTAGAGATCTCCTTAGACCAGTTTGTCAGAGGGGAGGTGCTGGAGGGCAGCAACGCTTACTACTGTGAGAAATGCAAGGAAAAGGTCTGTGTAAATCTTCTGTATAGATTTTACTTTTCCACACTGATATCATGTGTATGTAACCTACACTTTTGTTACTTCATCTGCCCAGAGAACCACAGTGAAGAGGACATGCATCAAATCGCTTCCCAGCGTTCTCTGTATTCACCTTATGCGTTTTGGCTTTGACTGGGAGAGCGGGCGCTCCATCAAATACGATGAACAAATCAGGGTATAAAGTATTTCTAATTCCAGCCTCACATACTTCTCTTGAAGTAATACATTTCATGTTGATTTAAATGTGAGTAAACAATAAGATCTGTTGTTGTGAATAGTTTCCCTGGGTGTTGAACATGGAGCCCTACACTGTGTCTGGAATGGCTCGTCAAGACTGCAGCGGAGAGGGAGGTGATGGTCGGGGTGACGGGACATCAGGAGGGTCTCCTAGGAAGAAAGTCACTATTTCTGAGAACTATGAACTAGTGGGAGTTGTTGTCCACAGTGGTCAGGCACACGCAGGTCACTACTACTCCTTCATTAAAGATAGGCGGTAAGAGACCCTTCAGTCAGAAATTCCTCATTACAAGAGTATATGTTTTCAGAAATGTTTTCAATCCAATGGCTTTGTGTACTTGATGGACCCAATTTTCCAGACTATGTTCCCGCTTTACATAAGAGCTAGTGATTAGGGAGAGCGTATTTATCTGTTACTTTAGTTTTCCAGGCAGAACTTGAAGGACCACCTTGGGGCACATGAGCACCGCATCAGACTTTATATGGGCTTCTGGTTATGTTTGTAAGCGACTCCAGATGTCTGGCTCTGGAAGGCCAGAATGCTGGAGAGGTGGAATGTAAAGAGGCCGCAAGAGCTAATACTTGGCACCCTCACTTTTGCTCACTGCCTTGTTACAGTTCCTGCTCAAGATTACAACAAAGATAGCATGTTCTTAGGTTGTTGATCTTTTTCCGTGAAATTAAAACATTCGTGTTAGTTTAGATCTGTGAGGCTGGATGGGCACAGGTACAATACATAAATACTGGTAGCAAACCTGCACTACAGTGTTTTAATCACTAGTACTCTGTGCCATTGTCCCATGTCAGAAACAGAAGTGTGGTTAAATAAAATTTCAATTGACTTTTTAGTTTTATATTGCTGGTTCATAATGACGTGTGTGCTTCTTTCTTTGTGTCTCAGTGGTGGTGCCCGGGGGCGTTGGTACAAGTTCAATGACAATGTGGTGGAAGAGTTCGACATGAATGATGAAACTCTGGAGTACGAGTGCTTTGGAGGAGAGTATCGCCCCAAAGTCTATGATCAGTGTAAGTTAAAAGCATTAAGTGTAACTTTAATGCCACAACTTTTATTTTGACACAGAACTTTAAGATGTAAATCAACCTCTAGCTCACATCACTTTCTCATGAGTCACAAAGCAGATTGATCTTGATTTGGGTCCTTGTACGTGTGCAGCAAACCCATACCCTGATGTGCGGAGGAGATACTGGAACGCCTACATGTTGTTCTATCAGAAGATCAGCGATCAGAACTCGCCTGTCTTGCCTAAAAAGAGCAGGGTCAGCATCATGAGGCAGGAAGCAGAGGACCTAACACTGTAAGTGTGTGTGTAATATATATAATCCTCAAAGGCTGCATTAGCTCTTATCACCGTATCACACAGCAATGTTGTTTGTTTTCCCAGGTCTGCCCCATCCTCTCCTGACGTGTCCCCGCAGTCCTCCCCTCGCCCCCCCAGGGCCAACAACGACCGTCTCACCCTCCTCACCCGCCTGGTCCGCAAAGGAGAGAAGAAAGGTCTGTTTGTGGAGAAGATGCCTGCTAGCATCTATCAGGTAAAGCAGTATGAACCTGTCTGTCTCCACACCACCTCCATGTCCGGTCTGAATTAGCTCAAGTGTTTTTTGTGTTTTGTTTTTTTTTCACAGATGGTGCGAGATGAAAATCTCAAGTTCATGAGGAACAGAGACGTCTACAACAGCGACTACTTTAACTTTACTCTCTCTCTGGCTTCTGTCAATGCAGTATGTGTCTGTGTTATCCTGTTGATTAAGTTAAAATACAATGTAAAGCTGTACAGGGAATTTGAGCTTGAATATTGTAATAAAAGTCATGAATGGCATTGTGAGGATGATCATATATAGTGTGTGAATGGTGACATGTACTGCAAACAGCACTCTGAGAAAAAGTAAATACACTGCACAAAATAAAACCAGCGATATACTCTATAATTATTCCAACTATAAATCATACAAAACAAACGTCAGCGCCCAGCTTTGTGGCTTTTGATTTAGATGTTTTCAGCAACTGTGTTTGTGTGTTACAGACAAAACTGAAGCATCCAGACTACCAGCCAATGGCCAAGGAGAGTCTCCAGCTGGCTGTTCAATTTCTTTTCCACACCTACCTGCACACCAAAAAGAAACTGAGGCATGTTTACATATCTACACATACATACACCCACGGAATAATCCAACAGAGGCTGAAATTTTATATCACTGTTGCATGTGTTTCACCTGCAGGGTGGACACAGAGGAGTGGATGGCCACAGTGGATGTTCTGCTGACTAAGAGCAGTGAGGCCTGCCAGTGGATGGTGCAGTACCTGGTCGGACCAGAGGGGCGAGAGATCACCAAGTCAGTACATTATAATTTTCCCCTTTGATATGATACGTGATCATAAAACACTGTTTAGTTATGGTCATCAAAAACAAGGAACTGCCTGTCCATCTGATGGAGAATAACACTCCTATAGTATTAACATTTTTCAAGCTTTAAAAATAAAATAAACAGACCTTTTTCACTTCACCCTAATCAGTTCCTGAAAGGTTTAACACAGACGTACTGTGTTTGTTGGGAAGATTGTTTTTTTGTTTAGTTTTTTTTAGGACACTGGTTTGGTTCTAATCACTGCAGCAGCTTTGTATCTGACCTGGTGATATGTGATACTACAGACTTGGCAGCTCCCACTATTTGCTCTCTCATTCTAATCAATGCACATGGAACTCTCTGCTTAGGGTCAAGTTATTTCACCTTGGTAATGGTAATACTGCCATTAAATCTTAACTTCAACTTAAAGTACACATACGTACATACATGAGATTTGACAGAAAATATAAGGGATCAGTTACACTCCCTTGCAGACATGCATAATTATTCACATACTACGTTCAAGTCCTCATGCACAGTAATTGGTAACAATATGGTGGCTACACAGATGTCTGCACAAATGTTAGAGTGAACACTTTGATGATGAAATTTACGTCACATTGATCCCAGATGATCTTGGACAATGTGGAAAGTATAACACAAACCTAACTTTCTTTTAAGCTCGTACCATGGTTTAGGTATGAAAACGCACAAAGCATTTGGCACTGGGGTTATTGTGTGCATGCTGCTCACTCTCTGGATGCTGACTGGCTAAGAGACGGTGTTAATCTGTGGAATGTAAGCATGCAGAGACAAATTGTTTCTCAGTACTGTGTTTAGGTATGGTGTGATCACATGGTCCGAAGACATGATTGGTTGTTGAACATCAGATGTTTGGGTAACAGTACGCCCCGGCCCCCTTCACACATCATAAGGCACTTCCCACAAAAACACATACACAATGTCACAAAAAAATCATTCATTTCTCCCACATGCCATCATTCTGTTTTTTTTCTGCAGCATTTGTCTTCAAGTTATTTATTATACCCTACATTTCAAAGGTTTTGAGTGAGAGAGAGTGAGAGAACTTTTAAGTTGATATGAGGAGTTGTTCAGGAATTGTTATGAAACTGAAACACAGTCCATAAGCATCAAATATTCACATTTTCTTTAATTCCATATTAATATATCTCTGTATCTACTGTCCTCAGGGTTTGTCTCTTAGAGTGTAGCGTGAGGGAGGTGAGGGTGGTGGTTGCATCCATCCTTGAAAAGACAATGGAGAGCGCGCTTCACTTTGGAGACCCGGGATTGGACGCTTTGACCGACGCCCTGCTCTCCTTATTGGACAAAGATGTTCCAGAGAATGTGAAAAACTGTGCACAGTACTTCAGCCTCTTCAGTAACTTTGCTCAGAGGGTAATAAAGCGCCACCAAACAAGCAGACTACACTCTGTGGTACCAAGTATAAGCTTTCAATCAAGTCCCAAGTGGCTATAATGTTTTTTGGTTTTTTTCCTGTTCACTCTCTCAGGGTTGTGGTCCCTGTCAGTTGTTGTTGAAACACTCAGCTTATCGCCGGATGCTTATCTTCCTGCTGGGACCCAATAGGCAGAATAACCAGGTAGAACGGCTTAATATTAAGTGTATGGATGTATATATTAATCCATTGAGGAGCTATACCTTCTCCCTTGAGGATTTTTGATCTCAAAAGTCTCTATTTCCACCTTTCTCCTCATTGTGTGTTAAGGAAATGGGGATCCCAAAAAGGCTTAAAATGTAAATGCAGTTTTGAATTGATAGAAATATTCAAGTAATGTAAAAATTAGTAACATATTGATGAAATAATGACTGATAAGTAGTGTTTATTTTCCAGAACAGTACCATTCAAATGTTGTGCGTATGTGTTTTTACAGAATCGCCGGTGGAGTCCAGCACAGGCTCGGGAATTCCTTCACCTCCACAGCACTCTGGCCCTCATCACTCTGCACTCTGACCTCAGCCAACAGCAAACTCAAGGTTTGAGACTGAAATCTTATCTACGGTATTCTGTTCTCACACTAACATAAAGGCACTGTGGAGGTTTTTTTCTTACACTCCGACTCTTTGTTTACTGTTGTAGCTCCCGGTGGGTTTAAGCTTCGTGTGAGTAACGTCCCATCCTCTATCCCACTCCTCCCCATCCACACGGATGTCCTGACCTCACTCTTTACTCCAGAGGGACAGCCTTACCTTCTAGAGGTAACTTACAAACCAGCGACAAAGCAGTACTTTAAACTTTTTCTGAAATACTTTGATACATTATGACTTTGCTAAGGACAAAAAGACAGTGTCATCAGTAAAGACTTAGGTGGATCACTTGGGCTTCTGGTTTGTTTTTATGGATATACATTAATGGGCTGTTTGGTTGATGCTCTCTTTCATGTTCTTTGTGAATCTGCCAGGTAATGTTTGCCATGCGCGAGTTGTCAGGCCCGCTGTCTCTTCTGATAGAGATGGTGACCTACTGCTCATACTGTAATGAGCCCTTCTCCCTGGGTGTGCTGCAGCTCCTCAAGGTAAGAAAATTATCTTTGACAGCATCACAGAGCCAGCTGCAGGAGCCGAGGCACATTTAGTGGATGATACATAATTATTCAGTTTGTTATTCTGTGTGATACTTATAGACCCAGCTGGAGACGGCGCCACCTCATGAAATGAAGAACATTTTTCAGATGCTGCAGGAGTTACTAGTGAGTGACAGTCATCAGCGACCCCTCAAATATGGTTCGTTTTACAGTTGTATCAATGTTTATGTGATCGCTGTTGCTATCTGCTTTTTCACCTCAGGTAGTGGAAGACCCACTGCAATCCCAGAGACTCAAGTATGCATTTGAGTCAGACAAAGGCCTGTTAGGTATGTCTGAATATGTTGTTGATATTACTCTAACAGCCACTGCTGGTTCGTCAGTGGACAAAAAGAGAAAAAAACATCTGGTAGCCTTTTTAAACTGACATTTCTCATACTAATATTCTTTGTTGACTGCCAATATATCATCAGTTTTAAGGGTTTAAATAAAAATAACAAACATGAACTGAACGCTCTCTGAACGCTTTTTTTCCTTGACAGCGTTAATGCACCAGAGCAACAATATTGACAGCAGACGCTGCTACCAGTGTGTGAAGTTTCTGGTGACATTAGCCCAGAAGTGAGTATATTCTGTGCAATGATCATAAGTCAGGGTTGTGCAGGAATTAGATTTTCATGTGAGTCATTGTTTGTGATGCTTTTGATGATCGTTTTGACAGAACAATTGGGGAACATAATTCTGAGCCTTCTTTTAACTGTCCCACAAGGTGTCCTCCTGCCAAGGATTACTTCAAGGACTTGTCCGGTCACTGGAGCTGGGCAGTACAGTGGCTACAGAAGAAGGCAAGCTATGAAAAGACTGAACCTATATTAGGAACTGTCATTGTTTAATCATACATCTGCTTCTCACTGTTATCATACCTGGAACATGCCACGCGTTCCCTTTTTTTAAAAATCTCTAGTCTTAGCATGAACCTCTGGCAATTACAGAAGCTAATCATTATTTTAGAATCTGCTGCTAATTAGACCACTGATTAAACATGATTTACTTAAACATGTATGGTCATTGTTTCTGATCATATTCTCTTTGCCCTCAGATGACAGAACATTACTGGACCCCACAAAGCAATGTTTCCAATGAGACATCCACCAACAAAACCTTCCAGCGCACCATCTCTGCACAGGTACACACACACACACACACACACACACACATACTGAAACATTATAATATATTATCCTGAGTGTCTGACTCTCTTGTGTGCATGTGTTTGTAACTCTGCAGGACACCTTGGCCTATGCCACAGCGTTATTAAATGAGAAGGAGCAGTCCGGCAGCAGTAATGGCTCTGACAGCAGCCCGGCAAATGAAAGCGCCGACCGCAGCCTCCGACAGGTAGCCCCTCACACACAGCTCCGCTCGCTGTTCGGCACAGTGGTTGTTACATGACTCACTGCTTCACAGCATCACAGGCTCAGTCCGCCCCAATAAAACGGAACATCTCCCTGATATGTGTCAAGAGCTGCAAAGGCAGATTGTTACCTCCCACGGTTGCTCCACTTTTCTCTGACTCCTGCTGTGCCTGTCAGGGTGCCCACACAACACACCGCTGTCAGACGTTGACTACCGTGTGTGATGAGTGTGTTGTTTTGAAATTACTACCAACCCACTGTCACTGCGTAGCTTAGGGATATTTCATTTTAGTTCGTTTTTCTCTGTTTTTGTACTAGATGTGTGCTCTTGTCTCTTTCCCCAGGGGTCAGAGTCTCCCATGATGCTTGGTGATTCAAAGAGCGATCTGGAAGATGTTGACCCATAACTTCTCCAACCAGCAGGATCCCTCCAAAGGAGAGGCGACACAGCTCCGGGCAGCCACTCAAAAGGGCTGCACTTTGCCTCTGATTGGTCGGGACATTTAGGACTCCACAACATGCCAGTCAGAACCCTTACTCTCTCAGTCGCTAAGGCAACGAAGGAGCTATGAATAAATCATAAATTACTTCCTTTCAGAGCAGCCAAGGCGACGTTGAAGATGCATTATTACAAAGGGCAGCAGAGTTGAGAATGGTGGGAAGTGCAAAAAAAAGAAAAAAACCTCCACAATCACGGATGACTTCAGTTTATCCTTTTATTCATTCATTCACTCAGAATGACAGAAAGGTGTTGAATGGGTTTGGGTTGTGTTTTAACAATTTTCTGCTCATATTTGCCAATGTATCTGCATTCATATTGTAAAGATTTGTTCCATAGATGTAATTTCCAGTGTAAGATAATATTTTAAAGTCTCCTGTGCTCATCTCCACATCGCTCTCACATCGCCTTGCAAATTGTGAGAGTGCACATCAGTCACTCTAGAGGAACTTGCAGAAACACTAGTGCACTTGTACAGGAACACCTCCACGCAGGAACACTGGGATGGGTTCAGCATGCACTTTATCATCCAGCCCTGTCTATTGTGATGCACAGCAGTTCCTCTAGAGCCTCCACGCACTCATGCCCTCCTCCTTTTTGCTTTTAACAACTTCTCTTTTCAGTGCCACTTACGCAGACACATGGAAGCCCTGAAGGCAAGCCACTCTGCCTGTGACTTAACCTTTGACCCATGGTGACCACAGTGTGGCCATGGGGATGCAGTACAGGGCCAGGCCTGTCTTAGAAACAGGACAGATCCAGGCCCTCAGCAAATCTAGTGCCACGGTCAGCACTCTCTCTTCTGACAGGCAGCCTCATGTGCTGGATTTTATTCCTCTTATCGCTGTGTTTTATTGTCTTTGCCACTTTTCTTTGAATCTGGATGAATTGAATATTGGAGAGGATGTTGAGGGACTCAAGCCTTATGCAAGAATAGCTGACCTGGAAGTGAGCAGATCAGCTGTGGAGGGCCATCAGTGCCAACTGAGTGGGAGCTCAGGAGCATGTTTTATTTTAGGTGCCAAGGTCAAACACACAAAGGCAAACACACATGTTTTTTGTGTCACTCATTCGCTTATCTCAAAATCACAAAGGAACAGGTCCTCTTCGCTGCACTGTTACCTCTGCTTTATCAGGATTGATTTGTTTGTTGTTGTTTTCCAGAGACATTTTCTTTCTGCTTTGCCTTTATTCTTTTGTCTACCTTTGGAAAGAGAAGCGCCCACACAGAGCAGCCAAACCTATATGTAGCTCTAGTTTCACTCACCATCATTGCATGTGTTTCTGTCGTCGCCACACGAATCATCGGGAGACTCGAAGTGCCTTAACCTCCCGATTCTCTCTCCCCCTCGTTCCATCTGTGACACTGTATCGTCACCATGACACTATTTTCACTATAGGAGTGCAACAGGGCTTTTTCATCCACAGTAGCTTCATAATAGTACAGGGAGAATGTCCCCTGTGTATTTGGACGATGGACTGTCGGAATGTAACTGTTGGATGGTGATGTATGTGTGTGTATGTGCATTTGTGTGTGTGCGTGTGTGTTTGTGTTTGGGGGAGGGTAGGGCTGTTATAGTTTTCATCATAATAAAACAGGGTTCAGGTGCCCGGACAGAGTTTTGACGAAGTCACATGCTGCTTCTTTTCACTCTGCACTCAAGCGGAGGCACTTTGTTGATAGCGATTCATGCTGGGTTAGTTTTAAAGAAGCCACTCTTTCACTCAGATCTGCTGAAGACATGAGCCTAAACTAGTTTATGAGATTATCTCTCAGCTTTAATGGGTCAATGTTTACAGTGTGAGGACCTGTGAAGCAATCGTGCAAAATGGTTTTCTGTCAGGGGGTCGCCATGTGATCAATCCACTGAGGCTCCCTCCATCTCTCTCGCTCGCTCGCTCGCTCGGTCTCTCTCTTTCTTCGTCTACGTCTCTCAGTCTCTCACTCGATGTGAATGTCACGTTGTGCTCTCTGGCACGTTTGCATGTGTGGCAGTAAGTGGCGGTGAAGTTTGTCTTTTCTATGTGACAGAGAAAGGAAAAAAAATGTCTCCCTGTGTTGTTTGATGTGTAGTTTGGTCATTAGCACTTCCTGTCACAAACACGCGCCCCTTCATTGTGGCTGGTTATGTGATGTGTGATGGAGCCACATGCGGCTTTTGCCACGTCATCGATGGCCACAGCTTTATGTTGCATCCAGCTGAAACTCTCTCCTGGGTTCGCCCCCTCAGTTCCATCACCACAACTATGGGAAAGAGGAGGGGAAAGAAATTCAATTAAAATTTTTATCTTAATCTTGAGATGCAGGGAGGGATGTTTAAGTGCGTGGGTAGGGATTGGCACCTGTTCGCGTTTTTACTGTCATTCAACTTTGAAGATTCACTTCTGCCATCACAGGATTCTGTAATGCATGTTAAAACTCAGTTTTAATTTGTACATCAGAGTTGATAAAGGGGAAATTTGATAAAAAATAAACTGGAATGCACAACCTTTTGTAAACATTGTGTTTATGTACTGTTACAGATTAACTGCTGCTTTAGTTCATGAAGCCTTAACTAATATTCATACATATTCATTTTCATTGAAAGTTTTTATATGTTGGCAGCTGTGAAAAAAAACGTCCGTTTCTAATCGCTCATTGTTCTGCAGACATCACATGCACCATGAGGTTCATCTGACCTGCCCGTATACACTTCCTGTTTATGTTCTTGTTTTAAAAAAATTATCCAGTTACTGATAAGTTATCTGATTTGACTCAGTTATATCGTTAATGATCATGGGGTTTCCTGTCGCAATCAAGCTTCCGTCAGTGCGCCACAGCTGGCAGTGTGAGATGGATCTGTGTGAATCGTTAGCAAACAGGATTGAAGCCCAGCGTGTGTGTGTCTGGTTGCCATGACAGTCTACTTAGTTTTTAGTTTTGAATAGAGTTGTGTTTTTTTGAAGCCACTGTCACAGTGGAGGTCTCAGCACAGACGCTTTAGTTTGACCTTAATGTCAGCTGTTTAATGTGCTTCATATGCACCAGCTGCTGCAAACTAAATGCAGAACAAAAGTCAGCACATAATGACACGTATAATAAGCAGGCTGCTAATTAGACTGATTACCCAGAGCTGTGCTGCTGCTCCTCCTGAGTCAGAACACTCCATCCCCTGCCACCTTCATCAGATCCACATCGTGTTTTGGTCTCTCGTTGACTTGTGCTGAAAGGAGAATAGGTTGAAATGATAATTATATGGTTGAGCTGCTTCGGGCTGCTTCACCTTCTCTCATGTCTTTGTTCATGCTGAAGAACTATCTTTATGTGGACAACAATAATTAGACTATTGATTTCAATTACCATGTTTACGTGATGATCATAGATACTAGAATAGGATGGAATAGTCCAGTTGGCTTCATCATTACTGCATATTCTGTGTATGACATAATTCAGGTTAAAGTAGTCTTATTCAGACAGTGTTCTTAATCAGGTTAATGTCAGATTGTTGATGTCCAACACAGTTGTCATGCTGTAATGGTTTGCTGGGATACTTGAATAGAACCGTTGCTACAACATGTGATTATGATAATGTACGATGATGGGCTGGTTCATAATAACTGTCCTGAATTTTAATCACTTTGTGAAGAACAACCAGGCAGTACAGTCATTATTTTTAAAGACATTATTTTTTATTATTTTTGTTTTGTAAAAATATAAAAAAATATTTGGATGGGTTTTACAAATGATATGTGGTTAAAAAAAAGTAAACAAGTTGTACAAGACGACCAGGAGACATATGCAGGTTAGTCGGAGCAACACAGTTTCACAACATCAAAGATGATAAACGACAAAGATGACAGCACTTTTACAGAGCTGCATGTTGTAGCTGTTTTCCAGATGTAATGCATCACAGTGGTGTGAGTTTGGATCATTAAGCCACCACGGCCAGCGGCTCCTGTGATGTGACACGACAGCAAACTGCAGTGCCTGCTGCCCTGTCAGTCGCTCTGGTGCCATGGACATAGCAACTGTTGCCCTTAGCAACAGGCCCCAAGATGCCAGAGCCCCGGGAGATGGCACCACAATCCGTCAGTGTCCACCCGGAGGGACAGGACACCTCCACCTGCGAGAGAACAGCTGTCATGTTAAAGCATTCAGGTCTGAGGGAAAGCCGAGGAGGTGATCGTCAAAGACACAACTTCAGTTCACATTTGAATTTACTCACGTGATCTTTACCAGCTGATATGTCCTCCAGCAGGTGACACTCCAGAGACGGAGCGTGGCAGCACACAGCGTGAGACGTTACCCCATCTTTCACAACGCAGCGCTTCTGATCACCGAGGCGTGGACGAGAATGAGCCGAGACCTCAGCGGGGGACCGAGAAGTGCATCCTACACAAGAGGCACGTTAATGTGAGTCCTGACAACAACAACGACAACAACAACAACAACGACGCTTGAAATGTATCCCATTAGTGTCTCTGAGGAAAGCACTGGTCCCTCCTCCACACAGGAGTCATCATGAAGGCAACAGATGAGGAATTAATGGAACGCAATGAAGTGTTTGTAAATGATTTGAGAACCCTTGTCTTTGTGCCACAAACGGCTTGTACGTATGGTGGCAGGGACAGGCACGTTCCTTTCAGGGTGGATTGCCATGGTAACTGGCATAATTGACCGTGATTTTCTAAATGGAGCCACATCAGAAGCTCGTACTTAGCGTAAAGGGCAGGTTCATAAAATGTACAGTGCTTGAGTTGCATATTTTACCGACGTCAACTACATCAACAGTCATCTGTGTTTCAGGAATATTCATTTGTTGTCAAGAGCTAAATGAGAAAATTACTCAGTTTTACATTTTACCGTTACATCTCATTAAAATTCTGATGATGATTGTGATGATGATTATGATTGTGATTGTTATTATATTCATTTGATGAAAATGTCTCTGTGATGAAACAGAGATCTAATTGAAATAATATCAGATATGTGACAGGTTAATTAGCGAGTTGTAAATGTGTTTATGTTTTTTTAGACAGTACCAGGATGTTTCACTGTTTCCCATTTGATGTTCTCATATCAGCCAGATGACAGCAGATGTGATTTACCAGTCAGGCGATGCTGTGGGTCCACACACTCAGCATCTTTCCCCGGCTCAGGACTGGCATGGGCCTGACAGCGTAGACCACCTATCACACAACAGCGCGCCACAGCGAACACGCCTTTGCCCCCCGGGCCGTTATGGGCAACACACTCCATCTGCTCCCCGCGCATCTTAAACACCAAGATGGAGGTTAGTGTTGAAATCTGTTCGTCTGGAGACAACAACAGATCCAGTTGAACTCACAGTGATGGTTTCTCCCACTTGAACGCTATCAGGAGCGTAGCTGCTGCAACCCATCATCTCCTCCCCCTCACGACAGCGACTGACAGCCCTGTCGCTGCTCGCGACCCCTGACCTCTCTGACCACACGGAGCGACACAGGAGCTGCCCACCTGCACAGGTATCACAATAAACACCTACTCTCTGCTATTCTTTGTGTAGCGTGTGCATATTCTTGTGAGCGACTGACTTGCTGTGCTGTTGGCTGGAGGCATGGCTGCTGCCAGGTTTGGAGTCGTGAGATGATGTGTGTCAGACAGCGAGAGCAGGTTGATGGTGTTGCTGATGGAGTAATGCAGCATCACCTGCAGGACCTGCACCGGTGACATGTTCTGATTGGACGACAGGATCACAGCCGCTACACCTACACAGGTACAAACCGAAACCTGAAGCACTCGCTGCACCTACATGCGTGGGTACACTTAAGTGTGTGTGTGTGTGTGTATTTGTGTGCATACCTGCAGCGTGAGCTGCGGCTTGGGAGGTCCCACTCCTGGTGGTGAAGCAGGTATTGCAGTCGCTGCTGGCACTGACGATGTCGTCGCCAGGCGCAAACAGATCAACGCAGCGACCAAAGTTCGTGCCTCCTGCTCCCTGTGACATCAGCTGGTCTGCAACGTTAACTGCCCCTACTGTGATGACCTACACACACGCAAAGGGTCAAGGTCAATGGTGCAGTCTAGAGTGTAAATGGTTCCATTAGGTGCTTGAAAGCATCTTGTAACCTCAGGCTCTGATGCAGGGGAGTAGAAGCAGGCGTCATCTCTGTAGTTCCCAGCAGCAGCGATAAGCACAGCTCCGCTGGCCACCATGTCCTTACAGGCTGCGTTCAACGAGCGACTCAAGCCACCGACAAAAGGCAGCAGAACGACCACGGCGTCCACAGGACGGGCCAGTAAAGCTACTCGGATAAACTCCAGACCTGCACAAAACCAGGAGAAGCAAAATGGCCACGTTGAGGATCTTTCCATTTGCTTCCACAGCTGCATTTGAGTCAGGCAGGGGTTCAAAGCACGAGGAGCTGGGCTCACTGAGGACGTGTGTCCTACCTGCCAGAGCTCCGGATACTGTCCCTTTCCCCTGACAGTTCAGCACCCGGACCAGTTTCACAGCAGCCCCGCGAGCCACTCCAGAATCCAACCCACTCACAACCCCGGCAACGTGTGTGCCGTGACTGCCACACTGGCTGGCCTGTGGTGGAGACAGGGTCAGACGACACAGGGACAACAACTGATCTGCGAGTGTGAACGGCTACTGTCTCCTGGACGTGTGTGTGTGTGTGTGTGTGTGTGTGTGGGACCTGTCTATGGACCCTGACTCCATCCTCCTCAGGGATGTTGTTGAAGCCTGTGATGAGCACTCGTCCATCAAGCTCCCTGTGAGAACTCTGAACGTGGCCGTCCATTAAATACACCTCCGCCATCCCTCCATCATCTACAGGGCAACAGACGGTGGATGTGTGCGTGTGGATTATCATCACTTACAGTGTGCGTAAGACGCAGATGCAGAGACAAACTTACTGGGAGGTTGGTACGTTTCATTTTCAGAGGTGCCGCCGTGAGGCTGCAGTAACCTCTGTAGGTTCCAGGGGGCGCTCTGAGCAAAGATGAAGGAATCCTCCTCGATGTAGTGGACATGAGGGAGCCTCAAAGCCTGGCGTGAACACACACACACACGCACACACACACACACACACATATATATAGGGAACAGTCGATCAGCATCCACTGTTAATTAAATAATTAATTAAAAAAATGGAATTCATTAAAAACAGTTTGTTTGTCAAACAAACATCAAACAAACACTTGAAACGAAACTGGTCAACAAACTAAATCTTTTGTTTTTTCATGATTTGATTTGCTGCTGTTTGTGTCTTAACATTAGGCTTCAGGTTGTAAACAGTATTTTTCCATCATCAGGAGCAGTCACCACATCCAGGAGGTCGCTGCTCA